>JAVJIF010021302.1:0-71875 GCA_038442645.1 Agave tequilana
CAAACCTACTGCGGTTATTTGGCGCAACAAGGAGCACGTCCCTAGTCTGATTCTTTACTTGTGAGAACTTGGTGGTTCAGTTCGATCAAGAAAGATTTGAAGAAGTCCTCTCTGGGGGTGGCCCAATGCTTCGAGCACGGAAGCATAGGAAGGTTTCCACGACCAAGGTTTCAAAGCAGAAACCGCAAGCAGAATTCTGCCAACCCCCTCAGCCTCGCGTGTGGCTAATCAGGTTCCTTGCGAACCTAAATCTCCTCTGCCAAGGCGGGTATGGAAGCCTAAACAAAGTCTCCAACCGAAGCTTCAGGCGTTGCTACGCCTAAACTGCGCCTCTCCGGAAGAAAAAGGCAAGATGCCTGTCTGCTCCAATCATAAAGTCAAGACGGCAATCATAATACGCCCCAATTCAGAGCAGCAATGCCTTGTGCCAGCATCATTCTTATGAGCGAAGCTATTGTACCACAGCATACTCACTGCGTCCATGCCGCGAGGCTAGGGCCAGAGTGTTATCTACGACAAATCCCCTTTACAGCGCGCATAGTGGGTAAAAACATTACAGCGTGCTCCGCTCTCCAGTTCGTCAAACATTAAGCTCGCACCTGTTGGCGAAGCTAGAACTGAAGTACTATTCAGTGCTAATCCCTTCCGCAGGGATAAGAGGAACGGAACATCATCCTATGTACGCTCTAGAAAGGCCTCTCCACAAGATTATGTAGGCTCCCATTGGCCTGACTTGCGGGAATTCTCGGCGAACAAGCGGAAGTCGGTGTCTTTCCAACCACTTCCTCCTGTTGTCAACAAAGGGGATGCCAGCTGGTGACAATCCATTCAGCTCGTTGCGGGTCACGACGAATCCTCACCACTCCTCCATGCGGCCATCAGTCTTTGATCGGCTGTCTGTACATCTCCTTATGAAGCATCGCAGAAGGAGCACCTCACGAGATCCAGCCTCCGCATCCGTCAACATGACTGGGAGAGGACGAGAGTTACGGGAGGAAGTCAAACATCTGACGACACCCGCAGCTTCCCAGATCCAGACTACAGCCAGGCTTGGCGAAGTCTTGGTGCATAAGAAGATGTCTTCCGAAACACCAGATCCAGGGTGGCGATACCCTACAGTTACGAGCACCTTCTTCCTCGATGCCCTAGCCTCGTCACAGCCCAGAGATCACTCCAATCATCGGACGAAGAAGATGAAGATAGTGGTACGCCTCTTCGACGACAGTTAGCTCGGTGCGAACAGACAAAGCATCAGTCAATATGGCTGATAATGCTAACGACGACCTTCGTCGACGTTTGGAAGCTCAGGAGCAAACTTCCAGAACCCAGCAAGAAGCCTTGGATAATATTCAACAGATGCTTGCTCGTCTCCTCAACAATCGGAATGATAACGATGCCAGGAGCAATCACGATGAGGATGAACACTTCAGCAATGAGCAGCCAAAGCCGAGAAATCCAAGGAGGGTTCTTCCTTAGACGCCGAAGTCCTTAAGGGCCTCCAAGCTCAAATCGCATCCCTAGCTCAGAGGGATGAATTAAAGAAGGTAGGGGCAGTCCGTCTTTATCCGCTGGAGTGGGATTCGGTGCCATACCCACCGAAGTTCAAACCCACGTTGCATACCTATGATGGAAAGAGCTCGCCAAATCAGCACATCTACTATTTCCGATCTCAGACTGGTAATGTTATAAGCAATGATGCCATCATGGCTAGGCTATTCATTGCACCTTAAAGGGGGTGGCATTTGACTGGTTCTGAAGTCTCCTCCCGGCTCTATCAACTCTTGGATCGACCTGGAAACTCGGTTCCTCTCTCGTTTCTATGAGGCCGGTACTGAAATAACCATGGACAAGCTCCTCTCCACCATACAAAAGACCGCGAATCTGTCCGTGACTACATTGAACGGTTCAGAATTTATCCTTGATGTGTCCAGCAGGGATGCCATTACCCATGCTCTTACAGACATGCAGACACAACTTCTTAGACCAGTGGAAGTTCACATGGGTGCTGTCAAAGCCCACACTTGGAAGGAATTGGTCGAACAAGCAGAGATAGCCGAGAAGTCGGCTAAAAGTTCGAACCATCCGCCCCTAGAGGCAAGTGGGGGATGAACAACAAAGGGCGTAGCGACCTACCACAATCTTCTCAAGCTAAAGGCAAAGAGACTATGTCTGTGGAGTTATCCGAGATGTGCAGTCGAAGGCCAAGAAGAGCGGCTTCAACAATCAGGAGCCTAAGTTCCCTCCAAAGCAGTACTCCTTCAAAGACAATCAGGTGGTCACGATATTCCATCTGCTCCACAAAGGGAACAAAATGAAACTGCCAGATGCTCGGCGTCCCAATGAGATATGGCGCACAAACGACCCTAAATACTGCACCACCACCCAGGATGATCCACCATCCTACTGACAAGTGTTATGTCCTCAAGGACAGAATACAAGCCCTGATCGATGCGGTTCTGACATTGAAGACGGAGCAGAAGAAAGTCACTGCCAATATGGTGACCTTCGAGTTCAGCAAACTCCAAGGTCACAGTTCCTGACGGAACTTATCCAGTCCTCGCTCCATGGTTGGACGTCAAGCATCCTCCAGCTACAACTCAAAACAATAAGGGTCTTGTTCCCTTAACATTGGAGACAGGAGAAGTCATGTGGATACACCCGACCTCGTCCAAGACGTGCAGTGGGATTCGAAAAGCCCCAAGTCAAAGGGCAAATCTTGCAATGTCATCTCCCTCCTGCCGGACGACGGCAATCTTACTTCAGCTTCCCTCAGTGATTCAGAAGGAGAAAAGCATGCTTGCACAACGCAGGCTGACCTACCTCAACAGAGGGGTACCCGTCTAGAAAATCATACTTAAGACAGTATGAGAAGTCTACTGGCGAGATACAATAGCAAACGATGTCAGTACAAGTACCAGCATCTGCTCCAGTTCCAACAAAGGAAAAAAAAGGCCTAAGGAGGTACGATTCGACCACGTGTTGAATAACCACCAGGCCAAGGTTTTGATACGCCCTTTGGTTTGACATATTGGCTCAACTGGCCATATCCCAGCTCGTATCACTATACACGAGCTCCTTCGCCTCTCAAAAGAAACAAGAGAAGCACTCAGGGATGCGCTAGCCAATTCAGAATCTTTTTTGACATGCTGCCTGAGATCCCTAACGACGACGTTCAGTCTCCTTGCCCAGAATGTCATTATACACAATCCAGGTGCCCGCTATTACATTCACGGCAGAGGATATGCTTCTCAAGGACAACAAGCACGATCGACCTCTGTACTACACCGGATATATTCGGTTCAACGTGCATCGAAAGAATACAAGTCGATCCGGGGTCCGCACTCAGCATCATCCCCAAAGGCTTCTTTACTTCCTCGGCATACCACTGTACAGGTTGTCCGCAACCACTACTACATTATACGTTTTCAACGCCGGAAGTAGTCATCAATAGGGAAAATTCGACTCCGTTGCAGAATCGGGAGCCTGAAGTCAGAGGTGACATGCTATGTCATTGACGCTGACACATCATATAACCTGCTGCTGGGACGGCCATGGATCTATGCCAACTGGATCGTTCCCTCTACTCTCCACCAATGCTTCAAATATGTTGAAGATGATGCGACAGTACAAACTGTCTTTGCTGAGAAGCAACCATTCAAATGGGTAGAAAATTACTTCACTGACGCTCTCCTGTATCAAGAGGCCAGTGAAACACCTAAGGAACCATTGCCAGACAATGATGAAAGTGGCAATGAGGCGGATTCAGAATCCGAAGCAGGCATGCCAGCTATTCTGATTGGTGAACCAATTATAGCATATCTCAATAATCCCAATGTAATACTCTTTCAGAGGATGAAGGTGAATGGGAATTAATGATAATATTTCTTTCGATTATCCTGCGAGTATTGGGCTGTTTGAATCCATTACGGATGGCTCTCTGCATATGCCCTACATAAGCCAAGTGCGTCCAGTACGCCCATGGAATCCGCAGAAGGAGCCGTTTAAGTGATCCCGTCATCAAAAGAAGGTCAGTTACCGATAATCTTCGTCGAACCCACCACGGGAACCCATAGTTGCAGATTCAAGTTCAGATTCAGACACTCCACAGTTCTTCATTACGCGCAGTCGGCGTGCCATATTATGAAGAAAATGGGATACGACTTGAAGCATGGAGAAGGCCTGAATTTTGAAAAAGGAAGGCGCGGTTTGATGCGGAACTTTGTGCCTAAAGGGAAGCCTGCAAATTACTATGATAGTACACGCAGGGGGTTGGGATACATTACAACCCACATCGTCAGCAACGGTTCAAGCCAAAGACGATGAACCAATTCCATCACATTCAGCCTCATCCTCCGAGTGGGACTCGGATATCAGTGTAGGAGGAATGTTCGAAGACCTCACTGTCAATATGACTTCAAGCAGTCAATTAGAGCCTACAGAAGCTATTGATGAGGAGCCATGGGCCTAGCAATTAAACCTCCAGTGGGAAAGGAGATTCGAACTGCGCGAACCACCTACTGAAGACAAGGTGATGCAGGTCAACCTGGGAAGTCAAGATCATCCCAAACCCATCTTTATAAGTGAAAGCCTATCACTTATAGAAAAGGAAGAATTGATAATGCTCATAAAAGATATAGATGTCTTCGTATGGAGCTACGAAGATATGCCCGACTTGATCCACAAGTCGCTATGCACCGTCTAAATATCAAGCCTGACGTCAAGCCAGTCAAGCATCAACAACGTCGGTTTTCGCCCGAACATTATGGATGCTATTGAAGCCGAAGTTCACAAGCTTATTGTATGTGGCTTCATCCGGGAGGACAACATCCAGATTGGGTAGCTAACATCGTCCCTGTCCTCAAGAAGAACGGAAAATACGGATATGCATCGACTACCGTGATCTCAATACGGCCTGTCCCAAAGACGAATTCCCACTGCCCATCACCGACGTCATGATTGACAACACATGCGGGTTCGAAAGAATGTCTTTCATGGACGGCTTTTCAGGATACAACCAGATTTAGATGTCTCCCGACGACGAGAAGCATACTTCGTTCCGAACACCATTGGGGGTATACTGCTACACTGTAATGCCCTTCGGACTGAAGAACGCCGGAGCAACCACACCAGCGGGCAATGAGTACGATCTTCCACGATCATCTCCGAAAAAACGGTGGAGTGCTATGTCGACGACATTGCCGTCAAAAGCCGCAACAAGAATGACATCTTCGTGACCTGAGAATGATGTTCGACATAATGCGGGCTCATCAACTGAAATGAACCCGACAAAATTCTTCTTGGGAGTGTCAAGTGGCAAGTTCCTTGGGTTTATTGTTACATCAAAAGGGATTCATCTTGACCCAGACAAGTCAAAGCCATCCAGGGCATTCATCCACCAAGGCACCTCAAAGAGCTCAGGGGCTTGCAAGGCAGGCTGGCTTATATCAGAAGATTCATTGCAAATCTCTCAGGCCGCTGTCAACCGTTCACCCGACTCATGAAAGGGTGCTTCCTTCGTATGGGATCAAGCTTGTCAGGAGCATATGAAGACATCAAGATGTACCTCACAAAACCTCCAATCTTGGTGGCCCCTACATCAGGGAAACCATTTTTGCTTTATGTAAAAGCTCTGGACTACTCTCTCGTGCCCTCCTCGTTCAAAAGGACGACAATGGCCACGCAGGCCATTTATTATCTGAGCAGAACTCTCATAGGAGCGGAATCTCGCTACAAACCCTATCGAGAAGAGTGTTTAGCTCTCATCTTCGCTGTTCAGAAGACACGACATTATTTGGTCGGCCAGACCTACATGTCATCTCCGAGTAAACCATTGCGTCTTCTTATGACGAAGCCAGGGTCTTGAATTCAAGATTGGCTAAGTGGGCACTTTTATTGTCTCAATACGACATGATCTTCACCCCTCAGAAGGCGATTAAAGGCCAGGCCCTTGCAGAGTTCTTGGCTGCTCATCCAGTTCCGAACATTCAAAACTTCACGAAGATATCCCTGATGAAGTCTTCGAGTCTTATGCAACCTCAGAAGAGGAAGTGTGGCAGATGTTCTTTGATGGAGCATCGTGAATGGGCCCTAAAGCAAGATCATTACCGAGTGGGAGTTGTGTTTATCTCCCCACAGAATCATGTCCTCCCCAGAGCATTTTCTCTGACAGAATCGTGCTCCAACAATGTAGCAGAATATAATGCCCTGCTCATTGGTCTTCAACTCGCCCATGGAATGGGGGTATGCTACCTCAAAGCTTATGGCGATTCAAAACTGATCATCAATCAGGTTAAAGGCGAATACGAAGTCCGCCATGAGGACTTGGTGCCTTATTATCACACGACCGTTGAATTGGCCAACCTATTTGAAGGTTTCTACATCGGGCACGTGTCTCGATCTCAGAATACCAAGCAGACTCTCTTGCTGCATTAGCAATGACACTAGCCTTGCCAGCCGACACCGAGTATCACCTCACAGTCGCAACTCGACATCTTGTATGCTCTAAGCATATGTTAAGAACCCGAGAAGTCTATAATGTCTCCACAGAGTTTGAGCCGAGAGATTGTGCTTTCCTCTCATTGACTATGCTTTGCACGGTCTGCTTCCAGACGATCCTAAAGAAGCGGCATCTGCCATACGAAGGTCTCTCCGTTTCTACTACGATCCAACTCTGAAGACACTTTACCGTCGTTCATATGATGGTGTCCTCCTCCGTTGCCTTTCCAATTCAGAGGCACAGGAAGCGCTCTAAGAAGCGTACGACGGCACTTGCGGAGCTCATCAGCCAGATCCAAAGCTTAAAGACAGATTGCATAGGCTTGGATATTATTGGCCAACCATGATAAGCCGATGCCATCCAATATGCACGAAGGTGTAAAGCATGCCAAGTTCATGCGGACTTCATACACCAGCCTTCGGAGCTGCTCCACCCGACTGTTGCTTCATGGCCATTTGAAGCATGGGGAGTAGATGTCGTAGGGCCAATTAGTCCCTCTTCGACGAAAGGTCACCGATTTATCCTTGCAATAACCGACTACTTTTCAAAGTGGGCGGAGGTTATAACCATTACTGAAGTCAAGACCTCTAATGTGGTTAACTTCATCAACACTATGCCATCTATCGATTCGGTGTCCCTAGGCGGATCATCCACGACAACGGTCCCCAATTCATAAGCCAAATATTCTATCGGTTCTGTGAGAAAATACCGAATTCAGAATATGGCTTCACCGCCTATAATCCTGCCGCCAATGGTTAGCGGAAGCATTCAACAAGACGATCATCAAGCTACTCAAGAATTCATCTCCTCGAACAAGCGAGATTGGGACGAAAAGCTTGGCGAATGTCTTTGGCCTACCGGACCACGGTTCGAACACCGATAGGTAATACGCCTTTTTCCCTGGTATATGGGTGCGAAGCAAGCATCATCCGTTGGAAATCCAGGTGCCGTCATTGCGAGTCGCTCTGACCACTAAGATCACATCAGAGACAATGATCGCCTGCGCCTTCAACAGCTCGAAGCCCTAGATGAGAAGCGACTTCAAGCTCAGCAACATATTGAGCTGCATCAAGCTCGAATCTCAAAAGCCTTCAATAGAAGGTCAAACAGAGAGTCTTCCAGAAAGGAGACCTGGTTTTAGCCGTCAGACGACCGATGATTATGACGCACAAGACCAAAGGCAAATTTCAGCCTAAATGGGAAGGACCGTTTGTGATAGAAATAGTCTATTCAAACAGAGCATACCGCCTTATGACTCTAGAGGGCGACCTACTCATGATGCCGATCAATGGCAAGTTTCTTAAAGAAGTATTATCCTTAATCAAGGATCCTTCTCATGATCAAGTTAACTCTACACCTCTGATCAAGATCTTCGTGTCCAAAGTACACACAAAGAGAGCCTTTCTCTTCCTCCAAGCGAGATAATACAACAATAAACCAGTAGGAACCTGGTCACGTACTGGCTGTCCCGAAGGAGAATCGAGGTTATGCATATATTAACAGATAATCCGACATCCTTAACGATTAAGGATAGAGGAAATGTTGCCTGTAAGCCCACATAAGTCCTCGACAACTCATCATGCTGAGGGGAATAGCATGGCTAGCCCGACTCAAACGGTAGTTGGTAAAGGCATATCAAACCCCGTTGACAGCTGGGGATTTGCTAAAAATCCTAAGGGACCAGTTCCCATTTGATTCCCTCTCCAAATCACTTACCAATTCTCGTCCATAGAATGGTAGACCACATATACATTTCGCTGTTACGTTAACATTAACCTATGACAGTGATTCCCTCGTTTCTCCCTGTGAAAACGAGATCTAAATCACTTACCAATTCTCGTCCATAGAATGGTAAGACCATATATACATTTCGCTGTTACGTTAACATTAAACCTATGACAGTGATTCCCTTGTTTCTCCCTGTGAAAACGAGATCTCCAAAATCACTTACCAATTCTCGTCCATAGAATGGTAAGACCACATATAATTTTGCTGTTACGTTAACATTAAACCTATGACAGTGATTTCCTCGTTTCTCCCTGTGAAAACGAGATCTCCAAAATCACTTACCAATTCTCGTCCATAGAATGGTAAGACCACATATACATTTCGCTGTTACGTTAACATTAAACCTATGACAGTGATTCCCTCGTTTCTCCCTGTGAAAACGAGATCTCCAAAATCACTTACCATTTTCGTCATAGAATGGTAAGACCACATATACATTTCGCTGTTTACGTTAACATTAAACCTATGACAGTTATTCCCTCGTTTCTCCCCGTGAAACGAGACCTTTTCCCAAACTCCATTACAATCTTGAGCTTGGTGGCTGTATGCGCACGGAGAAGGTACGGGGTCGAAGTAAGATTCCTTGAATCAAATTGAAAAATTATAACGGACTCGTATTCCGGTTACAAGGGAGGGAGAATGTTGAGTCTTGAATCCTCCCTTTGTTTAAGGCTGGGTTCTTCGTGTGGCGATGGAGAGTGAATCTTGTTCTCCGTTGACCGGGTGACCGTCTAGACCTTCGGGATCTTCTCTTCGGCTAGTAGAAGGAGTAGCCCAGCTCTGTCTACCAAACTCTCAAAGAGAAGGTAGGCAAAGAGAAACTTGTAGCAGCAAGCTTGTTGAAGAGTTGAGCTCTCTCTTGCTTCTCTCTCTGTCTGCCTTTTTGTCTATCTCTTGTTTCTTCTGTGTCCTCCTCATAGCGGTGGGGCTATTTATAGAGGTTCCAGGGGTGAACGTGCCCCCTAAAATGCTCCACAATGAGGGGCTAACTTCCCTGCTATGTGTGGCGGTGACTGGCCCCATAACCAGGGCGGCTATAACCGAGACGTTGGCCTTGGACCCTCGCGCCCTGAGGTGGAGACGCGGGTGTTGAGCCCACGCGCCTTAATGTTGAGACGCGGGTGTTGAGCCCACGCACCTTGAGGTTGAGATGCGGGTGTCGAGCCCTTGCGCCTTGATGTTGAGATGCGGGTGTTGAGCCCTCGCGCCTTGATGTTGAGACGCGGGTGTTGAGCCCACGCGCCTTGAGGCCGAGACGCGGGTGTTGAGCCCACGTGCCTTGAGGCTGAGACGCGGGTGTTGAGCCCACGCGCCTTGGTGCTGAGACGCGGACGGCCATCATTAGTCCTGCGTCTAGACCTGAAACTTTGCCTTTTTTAGTGGCTTGTCTTTTAATGATTTTTAGCCAGCCTACAGAACCCCCTCCAAAGTTTTTGATATTCCGCGGTTAACTGTGACGATTTCGAAATACTTTGGACTCTAGCTGAGCTTACCCTTATGACTGGACTGTTATGCTCCGGTTTGATCTTATCTGGAGTATGGTCTTCGGAGTGTACTGTAGAACTCTTTGAAGCCATCAGAGTTGATCGAGTTGAGTGTTTAGATGCACAGTCTAACCTCCCCGATTACTTTAAGTCTGTCGTGGGTGCACTTTAAGCCAGGAGTGGACAGTCGTCTGCTTGTGCCAGTGTACTGTTGAACTGATTTGCAGAAGTAAGGACTGAACGCCAGTTTCTTTTGGAAGAGCAGAGATAGTACTGCTTTAAAGACGCGACTTTCATGGTGTGCGTCTTTTGGAAATGAAAACGCGACTGATATTCCATTGGCAGACGCGATGCTAGGCCGGATTGGAAGGACGCGAACTTCGGAGAGACGCATCCTTTTTGAGTAAGGACGCGACTTTCTGGACGCGACTATGGCTGTGCTGACGGGCACGTCCATCGAAGAGGCGCGCTTGCTGGGTGCGAATCCGTGCCATGTCATGTGTGCACCACCACTTGTTCTGGGGAACCGACGGGACATCTCCTTTGGCA
The DNA here is from genome assembly GCA_038442645.1 of Agave tequilana. NCBI lineage: Eukaryota > Viridiplantae > Streptophyta > Magnoliopsida > Asparagales > Asparagaceae > Agave > Agave tequilana. The sequence goes on from JAVJIF010021302.1 coordinate 10,318, forward strand.
CGCGGACTTCCCGGTATATTAAATGAGCTGTCCACGCGTCAAGCGATGATTCGATGTCGAACCAATCAAGCCACGCGCCGCGTATCTTTGCGAATCTTCATGCCTATAAATGGCAACAGTCAGAGAGATATCTCTTTCGTCTCGAGCGCATCTGTTAGGGTTTTTTGAAAAGGAGTCTTCTCTGTCCCTTCTCATTTCTTCATCGTCCATCATCGGGTTCTTGATTAACGATGGCACCCAAGGCCTAGCCAACCGCATCATCTTCAAAAGCGGCCGTCATCGAGCCCAGAGGGGCGTTCCTCCGCGCAGGAAGCCCCAATTTCAGGTATAATGTCATTAAACTTCGCCATTAATGGAAGTTCATGGACTCCTAAAAATCCCTCTTTTAAAGGAGAACATCAACACAGAATAGAAACCACGTTTGATTCTCAGACGCGGTCTTTGAGTTGATAAACAAGGCGCGGGTTTTGATGACCCCACCGCTTTTATCCACTTGGGGATGCGCTTGTTTATTGGATATAGAGTGTCAGTAAGCCCTGCACTTCGGATTCTTCACTTAGAATATTTCTAATTGTGAAGGGTTCGGACGCGGACTTGATCCTTGCGTTCTGTGACATTAGGTGCTGGTCTTTTATGAATCTCGCACCTGAGTCCAAGTACTTAAAAAATTTTTTATAAGTCTTGATTTCAAAACGCAGGCTCCCTGTTAGCCTCACGGTCGCGGATTTTCAGGTCTGGACGCGGATTTTGGCAATTTCTGCGTCCAGTATCTTTTCTGCGTTTGAACGCAGATTTTCAGGCCTGGACGCGGATTTTGACAATTTCTGCGTCCAGTATTTTTTTTTGCGTCTGGACTATAGACACTTAACTTTTTTCAACAGATTTCTGATTAGTGTCATCTTCTTCTGCAGTGCAACACACTTCTGCCCCACTCTCCAAGAGGCGCCACTTTGGGCACGTAGGTGGTGCTGACCGTGATTTGACCTTTGTGCTGCAAAGGACTGTACCTGTGACTGCTGATGGGTCGCAGGAGCGCAGGAGGAGGCTCTCTAATGTTGACATGGCAACCTTTCGGGAGCTTATGACTGACGCAGCATTCACAACGGATGCTCGCGTTCTGCTGGAGAAGCCTGCCTTCTTCTTTGGAGACCGTATTAGCGAGGGCGGTTATTCCTTGTATGACGGAGATTATAAATGGCTCCGCCAAATAGGGGGTAGAAGATTCTTTCTCCAAACATGGAGAGGATGTACCCATTGTCTTATCTCCAGCACATATCCGTCCCTCGGAAAATGAAATGGGAACTCTCCCGATATGTCCCTGAGGTTACTCTTGGCGACCTAGGCTCCAAAAAGGTATATCGCCATGATAGTCATGATAGGGAGGTTCTCGGCCTGTTTCCAAGGCTGCTCAGGACTGATCACCCAGTTGGAGAGACGCCAAAACTTGGCACCGCTTTCCTCAACGCGTTCATGAAAGTGGTTGGTGATTTTCCAGTCGAGTTCCGTTCGCCCGGGTGGATCCACTCCACTGAGAGGTATTGGTGGGACAGGATGGTGAGCTTCGTCCTTGCCGACCTTAGGGCTTGTTGGAGCAGGCGGAATTGTACCAGCATCAGGGCCGTACAGTATGGTATCCCACCGAGCTCTTAAAAACTTTTTTGGGATCCTGGAGCGTTACAATCCTCTGACGGGGACATTCTTCACTCCGGTCGGGGAGATGAGTCTCGCCCTGCACGAGTTGTACGAGGTCTTGGGCTGGCAATGGTGGATTCTCCCTATGAAGAATACGTCCCAACCTCTGAGGAGCTTCACCTTATGAAGAAAGGGTCTCCTCGAGTATACGAGACTTACTGGGAGGTGTTATGTCACTTCCACATCTGCGGCCAGATAACCTCTTGGAGGGCGGGGGAGTCAAGCAGCTGTCTTGGGCAAGCTACCTGTTCAATGGCGTCAACCAGAAAGACCGTCCGGTGACCCGACTGGCTCCCAGCTCCGACGAGGAGATTGCCGACAGATCAGGCTTCTGTAGACTCCTACACCACGGAGTCGAACGAGGATGTTTTCGAACCTGACACGGTTTTCGAAAGCTTCCATCATCGAGCTCGGATCCCTATCTCCGACCACGCACTATTGGCGGCTTCTTAATGCTGTGGTTGAAGCGCTGTGTGGTACCAACGCTGCCACATGAAGTCATTATGGCCGACGTAGTGTACCCGACGGTGCTCCTGGCTTATGGTAGGCCCATAGCCCTTCTCCCGGCCATGGCGGCGAGTATTCAAAGCGGGTTGCGGACGTTAACCCAAAATCTGTGCGAGGCAGGGAAGGCCGTCGACTCCCATGGCAAGGTGATTGTTTACTCGGAGGGGAGGCCGACGATAAAGCGCCCCAACCCTCGGGTTAAGCTTCCCTACACGTACCTAATGGCTTGGTACGTTATGCACTGTCCTTCTCTGATGACGCCGGTGTCTTGGTGTGAGGGGTTTATTCCTTTCGTGCAACGGTTTGGAGGGTTCAACCTGGTGTAATACTTACATGTATTACATTCGAAAGTGCGTCATGTCGGCTTCGAACTACCAGCTTAATCGCTGCTTCCCTGCGATTCCTGGTGCATCTTTCGGGGAACAATTTACTGACTCCGTAGGCCAAGATGACTTCACGAGGCTGTCAACGGGGGTTTTCTGGTGGTTGGTCAACATTCGGCCCGGGTATGTGCTTTTCCGCAAGGGAATTCATGCACGATCGAGCCGTATATGCCGAATCGCTTCGCCCGACAGTTCGGCTATGATCAACTATATGTCGGCAACCCAATGCTCGACTCGCCTTTAGTGGGAATTTGTTCGAAGGTGCTCGGCTTGGTATTATAGCGTAGCAGGAGGTACGGAAGCAACTTTTCGGCTGCCTATCAAAGGGCCGAAAGGCCGTACCAGCTTCAGCTTATGTACTTGGTACTTCCAGGCCAACCAAACACCAGATTTCGCTCTGGAGTATTCATGCATTGAGAGTATCAATGCAGGTTATGAAGTAAGATCGGGGTCCACTAAACGCTCGCGAGGCGTCGAGCAGTATCTGAAGGCTCTTAAGGAGGTTAGAAGGGGGTCGAGGGAGGAGCCGCGAGCAGCAAAGCTCGACAGGCGGTGGGTAAGCATCATCAAGGCTCTACCTCCACTGCTGAGCCTGCCCCAAAGAAGGTCCGGAGAGACTTGACGTCTGCAGTTTCTCCGTCCGAGGACATCCCTTCTGGTGTTGAGGAACCGAGGGAAGAAGAGGCGGATGAGGATGATGCCCCCTTAGTCCATGCCCGCAGGTTGCGCAGCAGGGGCCCCAGGATTGTGGAGGAAGCGGAGCCTGCTGACAAACCCACCACTGCTGACGAGGCCGAGCAGTTCGAAGTCGACATAATGAGCGGAGGCGATGTTGAGAGGCCAGGGGTCTCAGCTCAGCCCGGGGCTTCCTCAGCTCACGAGAGGAGGGATAAGGCACAGCAGCCGGAGTCGACATAATGGGTGACATTGAGATTCCAGGAGTCTCAACTCGGCCTGGGTCTTTCTCAGCTCACGAGAGGAGGTGAGGCACAGCAGCCGGAGGTCGACATAATGGGTGACATTGAGATTCCAGGAGTCTCAACTCAGCCCGGGTCTTCCTCTGCTCACGAGAGGAGGGATGAGGCACAACAGCCTAGGTCTCCCAGTGTATTCATCTCCAGTGCTCGGACAGTTGACCCAGCCCTACCACTGGGGTGTTTGGAGGCAAGGCTCCGGTTGCCGAGGTCCCTCGCGTTGAACTGTCGTCTTCATCATCCGAAGAGGAAATCGATTTTGAGGATGAGGTCGACTTTGGCGATGAACCCACTCCTCCTGATCCGAGCAAATTCTCACACATCTCGGAGGAGGAAATATATGGGTGTGAGCCGTTGACGACATCACCACTAGCGGCAGTTATTCCTACTGAAGCCGCTGAAGGTAAACTACTCGCCAAACTCATCCTTCTAACTAGGAGAAGGATTTTTGACGTTTTCTTTTTTACTTGGCCTCGTGTTGCAGGGCTAGTCATGATTAGCGAGGCCGCTACTTCCTCCCAGATCGAGGAGATGATACAAGAACTGGCTCAGCAGGAGAGAGCTGAGTCTCCTCGTACTGGGGTGCCTCAAGAAAGGGCAATCGTCGAAGTTGGGGAGACCTCCACCCTACAGGATTCACCCAAGGACTCGCCACCTTTGGACCCCCAGCCAAGTAAGGAAATGTTGGTATAGATGTCTTCCTTTTGCTGTCATGGCTAATATTCTCGTAATTTTGCAGAGGGCATTGAGGAAATTCAGGCAAGTGCAGAGAGCATTGAGGAAGCTCAGGTAGGAGGAGATTTGGCGGTCAGTGCCTGCCCAGGAGACCACACAGCTCAAGCCTCGGCCGAGGATTCTGAGGAGGTCGAGCTCACTACCCTGTCATCGGTTGTGGAGGTTTCTACGGAGGTAGCACCCCCAGAAGCGCCAGTGGCTACTCTTGCTCCTGCCGTACCCGTGGTCAGCCCGACTCTTGCGCCAGAAGAGCCGACCTACATCCCCCACACCGTGATAGAAAGGGGATCGGGGACCACCTCGGGTGATGATACCATGGAGTTCCTGACACGCCAGATGGTGCAGCAGTTCTTTGCCTCAATGCGATCATGCATCGATTTTATCCTGTCTGGGGGTAGTTCTTTTGAATTCGCCCAGACGTATCTCGAAAACCTGGTCGAAACATCAAGTTGGCCGAGGCCCTTCACTAGCCCAGGCGTGTCTGCTGCTGGTGGAGCAGCTGGGACAAAACCTGAGAGAGCTTCGATCCCTGGAGAATGCCGGCTCATTCCACAAGGCCCAGAAACTCTGAATAGGCTCCTTGCTGCTCAAGAGCAAGAGCGAAGAGAGGTGGAGGAGCAGATAACCGATAACACCCGTCTTCTCGAAGGTTTCCAGGCTGATCATCAAAGGCTAGCGATCGAGTCCAAGGAATCTGAGATGATCATACAGGCTGCAAAGCAGGCTATCCTTGATTCTCGGGCCGCCATAGCCAGAGCTGAGGCAGTGATTACTATTAACGAACAGAAGCTTGCTACCTCTGAAAAGAGGCTAGCGGAGTTAGAGGCTGCCAAGGCGCAAATTGAAGCAAACCTCTCTGTTCGTTCGTCCAAGCTGGAATCCCTCCGAGTACGAGCGCAGGGATTTTTTACCTGAGGCGGATCTGCGGACCCAAGCTCTCATGGAGGCTGAGAAGGCGCGTCAACATGAGATACATCGCCTTAGAGAGCAAATCCGTTGCTTGGCGAACCAGGACCTTTAGCCTTCTCTTCTTTTCTTTTTTTTTTGTAAAGAAAAGGACACTCTATTTACCAAGAGTGTTTGTATCTACTTTTATCATTTTTGAATAATAAAAGTCGTTAAAATTTTTGTTCCACCTTCATTGCCCCGCTGTAGATGAATCCAAACTCTCAATCACAGATTTTGGTTGTGCTCCTTACTGACTGTGAATACTGAACTTAAGTAAAACTAATTTCTTTTGATGAAACGCAGCGTCGATTCATAAAAAAGACGCGGCTCTGAGGCATGCGATTCTGACCTACCAGTGAAGACGCGGTTCAAGCAGACGCGGAGGATGCGGCTTTGAGTGTGGTTCATTGGCCGCAATCCTTAACTCTATCCAGATGTAGAGTTCAGGATAATGAGGTCTTACGCCCCTTAACATTAACGCAGTCAGGGACGTGGCGCTGTAGACGCAACTCCAAGATGCTTGTAAAGGTGATGGGCTTTTTCTACTGAAGTCATAAGCCTTAGGACTCAGCTTTATGTGCTTTCCCACTGGGGCCCCCAAATGAGTCCTTTTGTTGAGAGACGTGGATCGACTTTGAATCATCCAGGAGACGCGAAGGATCTTCTAACTTGGAATGAAGGAGGACTGATAGTAGTGAAAAATTGCATAATTGTCATCATATTTACCATCACATTCGCACGTTTATTCATATTATAATGCACATTTATTAATATTTCTTTATTTAATATGTGCAGGCCTCAAATTATCAATTTAATAAAGAATAAAGCTTAAAGAGCCCAAAAGCCCAGATCCAAGCCCATGTTTGAAGCCCAGGTGAAAAAGCACAAATACAAAGAGTCAAAATGCAAATACAAGGGCTAAAAGTTGCAAATATCAGAGATTAGGGAAGGATAGACTTCTATCCAGCTCTAAACACCTGCAGGATGAGGATAAAAGGCCAAGATAAGAAGGAAATTCGTGGGAAGAAGATTTGAAGAAATCTGGATTAAGGATAACTTGATTACTAAGTTATCTCGAAAATCCAGATTAAAAGGCCAGGATCACACTTCTAAAGCAGAAGCCCACATGGAAGGACCAGGAGAGGCCACGCGCCAAAGCACGCGGCCAGAAGCCACAAAAGTGCCGCGGAAGCGCGGCAAGGGCGCGGCTTTTTGACGTTATCTGGCTACCAGATTTCGTTGGTAACTCTATCCGGGACTCCTCTACATTCTGCACTATAAATATCCGAGCAGTCACAACAGGGAGGAGCATGCAGAGACGATTAGGGTTTTCTTTAGCCACTTTTATTTAAAGTTGTAATTTTTATTTCATGCTCGTTGTGGAGAAGTAGGAGACGATTGTGTAACCGGAGATTCGACGAAATAAAGGTCACTCTTTTGTTCTTTTTTAATTTCTGCAACTTTACTTTATTTCTTTTGTGATCTCTCTTTGTTTAATCTGTGATCTCTTCTTGTTTTCGTTTTCTTTTCCTTGCAATCTTTCTCATAAAAAAATAATAAAAAAATAAATATTTGAAAAGAAAAAAATAATGAAGAACTAAATCTCTCTAGTGGTTTGCTGAGACTCTTGAAGCAACCCTAGAGCAGTTAAGCCTAGATCTGATTAAGGAACATCAATCGAAACCTAGGTATTAAAAACAATTTTTCTAGAAGATTAACAATACCTAGAAATCCTAATCTAGGTTGCATATTAAAAAGACTTTTCATGACTTCAACTTAAGAACTAGGACAGCATAAGTTTGAGATTCGTCTTTTATTAGGCTGCACCTAGATGTTAGGATGAACCATAGTTTAGTTTTTAGATTATGTAACTTAGCAAGAATCTAGTATTGATTTTTCTTGCTTGAATTATTTGTAATGACCTAGGGTGAATCATATCAATCTTAAGATGAAGATCAAGCTCCTTAACTTGCAATAGGGTTGTGGTAGAAGATCAGCAAAACCACGTCTTTAATCTCATATTTTTATCACCAATCTAATCTCTCCTTTCTTACTTGAAGCATACAGAGGAATCGAGTCGAAAAGCTTTCATCGCATCCTTCCTGAGGATCACGACCCGGTTGAGCCTCTTGCTACAGCGGATTCGCATTGAGACTAAGAATTCTGAACTCTATTTCAATTATCAAAATCTCAATCAAATTTTGGCGCCGTTGCCGGGGAAGGAACGGCACGATTTCTCGATCTAACTATCTTTTTCTTTCTGTTGCAGGTACAGAGAACAGGATACAGAATAGAGCAGCAGAAATTACATATTGCAACCCTGTGCCTCTGCCCTAGAAGGCAGAGCACTTGGGCCTACTCCTTTGCGCGGATCCGCGGCAAAAGCCGCAGAAACGCGGCAAGAGTAGTTAACTACTCACAGAAATTTCTGCAGGTTGCTTTGCATTGCAAAAATCTGCTTACTGCTGTGATTATTTTTCTCTGTGATCACTCTGCAACTGCTAATAATTAACATTAACCCATTTGTTGAAAATAAAAAAAAAAAAATTTTTTTAGACTCTTGCATTTAGGGCACGTGTCTACTTACATTTTTTTTTTAATTCTGTTGAAGAGTGCTGGCGACAAGGTACGTTTGCATAGCATATAGATTAGGAAACACTCTTGGTTGTTTACTGCTTTCTTGAGTGATTACTTTTCTACCGCTTTACACGTACACTAATTCATCTTAAGGGCATAACCCATAAGCAAGATAAGGTGGGGATTTCATCACCCTTCCTTGGCCCACAAATCATATCCGTCACACTCACAACCCTAACCTTAAGTTAAATTTGACTAGACGTTGGCCCTAGGTTAACTCGGACTCAATAGGAGATTGACCGAAGGAGGAAAATTGTTCGAAATTAACTCTTGTCAAATCGGTGTCTAGGCAGGGATTGAGGGCGGAAAGCCCGAAGAACGGTGGTTATTTAATTAAGGAACGTCTCTGACGGAAAACCTCCCACCGGTCTTGCCACCTACCTGGCCGATTAGCTTGTGGTTAACGTCGACAGTAGACCTCCTAAGGACAGTCTAAAGTTAGGAGTCGTCTAGGTCAAGGCTTACCTTAGATTAGGACTTTTGATTGTTTTTCTTTTGATTGATTGGGTGAACTTGTTTGCTGATTGTGCATGACCGCTTGGTCGAGAGACCCACTTACATCCAGGCTAACTAGAACTAATTCACCACCCGAGCTCAAGCCCGACTCACACATGGCACAACCACAGTCACTCCAGATAGGTTCTATCCTATTAGAACCTCTCTTCCTTCTTGCATCCAGCTCACCATCGAAAGTGTTGACCCATATGAACTCAAGCCACAATACATCAACACTCTTCCCAAATTTTCATGGACTTGAATCTGAGGATGCATACTTCTTCATAAGGGAATTTGAAGAAGTATGTCAAATGATGAATATACCTAAGTTAGGAGACGATGCTATCAAACTTAGGTTTATCCCCTTTGCTTTGAAGGATTTAGCAAAGAAATGGCTCTACAGTCTAGAGGCCGGTTCAATATCTTCTTGGGATAATTTCATTAAGGCCTTCTTAAAGAAATTTTATCCCGTTCACAAGACTGCTCTGATTAGGAAGAATATCCTCCAGTTTAAGCAAACAGCCAATGAACCTTTTTGGAAATACTTCGAGCGTTTTAAGGATCTCCTTGCCCAATGTCCTCACCATGGGATAGAGAAATGGCGACTTTGCCAAGTTCTCTATGATGGATTAGATTATTCTACTAAAACACTGTTAGAATCCATGTGTCAAGGAGGATTTCTGCAAAAGAATGAAGATGAAGGATGGACATTGTTTGAGGAATTAGCTGAAAATCCATCCAATGGACCCTACTCCTGAAAAATCTAGGACTAATGACCCTACTTCTTCTAAAGGAGGTATCCATTCCATTGAGGCCAACGTAGCAACCGATGCTAAGTTAGCTGCTGTTATGCGTAGACTAGAGGCTCTTGAAACGAAAGAGCCAGTCTCTGTGAACCAAGTCAGCCCAACATCTTCGGCGGGCTGTACTTATTGTCAAGATATGAACCATGTGTTTGAGGAATGTCCTGTCTTCATCGCGCATCAAAGCTTGCCCGAACATATGAGTGCGGCCTTCACAAGGCCCGCCAACAATCCTTATGCACCCACCTACAATCCCGGTTGGAGAAACCATCCCAATTTTTCATGGGGCCCAAGCAACAATGATCAAGTGAGGCCCAAATTCTCCAACAACTTCCAAAATCCGCCTTATCAACAAAATTTCCCTAGTCAAAATCCTCCACCGTCTTTCCAAAATTCACAAATGGAGACAAGACTTTCAAATTTGGAAAGAAAGGTGGATACCCTAGTCAAAAGCCAAGACACGCTGGCTCAAGTCCTAAGTAGGATAGAGCTCCAATTGAACCAGCAAGAGAGACAAAGGGGTACCCTACCGAGTCAACCATTGCCAAATCCTAGGAATCCTAGGCCAGCCAATGAGGCTCAAGACCCAAATCAGTGTCACATGGTTCATACACTTAGATCTGGGAACAAGTTGATAATCAAGTATCCATGCCATCGGATCCATCTCAGCCATCCATTCCACCTAGCTCCACTTCCATTCCATCTAGCTCCACTCCTTCTCCATCCAGTCCCAAGGAAACTGAAGCTGAAAAGTCAGCAGATCAGTTGCACCAGCCTATAGCTCCATTTCCAAATAGGCTTAGAAGCAACAACAATGCACATATGGAGAAATTATTAGAGGTGTTCAATCAAGTTAGGCTCAACATTCCACTTCTTGATGCAATCCAACAGGTCCCTAGTTATGCCAAATTCATTAAGGACATGTGCACCAAGAAAAGAAAGACTAATGTGCCTAAGAAGGTTTTTCTAGCCACTAACATTAGTGAGCTACTGTCCAACCAGATCCCTATCAAGTATAAGGACCCAGGTTGCCCCACCATTTCTTGCACCATAGGTCGAGCCGAAATCAATCGAGAACTTCTCGATTTAGGAGCCAGCATCAATTTGCTCCCTTTCTCCGTGTATCAACAACTTGGATTAGGTGAACTCAACCCGACCCAAGTTACTATTCAGTTGGCTGACCGTTCTATCAAAGTTCCAAAGGGAGAGATCAATGACGTTCTCATACGGGTTGGAGAATTCATTTACCCTCGATTTCATTGTCTTAGAGACACAACCTGTGTCTAATCCTAGGTCCCAAACTACCGTTATCTTAGGAAGACCGTTCCTAGCAACCGCTAATGCAATTATAAATTGTAGAAACGGTTCCATGAGACTGACTTTTGGGGATATGACCAAGGAAGTCAATGTTTTCAACCTAGGTAAGCATCCCTACGATGTGACCGACCAACCCTTTGAGGTTAACTCCATTGAGAACATGACAAGTGAGCATAATGATGAGATCATATTTGAGTCAGAGGAAGAGGAAGAGTTAGAAACAAATGATATCAGTCTTGATGAGATCGAATGGGAATCAAATCTGAGTTCTATAGAGATGGGAGATTCTAGCTTAACTCCTCCACCCTCGAGCCAACTCCTTCTTTGGAGTTAAAAGCCTTGCCCAAACATCTTAAGTACGCCTACCTAGGTGAACAAGAGACGTTACCGTCACAGTTGCATCTAATTTGACCAATAGGCAAGAGGAGGACCTGCTGGCTACCCTTAGGAGACTAGGAAGCCATTGGTTGGACTATGGCAGATATCAAGGGACTGAGCCCTACGATAGTCCAGCATCGTATCCATCTAGAGGAAGGGGTTAGACTGAAGAGGGATCCACAGCGTAGGCTAAACCCACTCATGCAGGAGGCTGTACACGCCGAATAGTGAAACTGTTAGATAATGGGATCATTTATCCCATTTCCGATAGCGAATGGGTTAGCCCAATGCTGTGGTCCCTAAGAAGTCTAGTTTTACTGTGGTAGAGAACGACAAGCATGAGTTAGTGCAAACACGATTGCCTACCAAGGTGAGAGTATGCATAGACTACCGCAAGTTGAACACAGCCACTAGGAAAGATCATTTTCCCCTACCTTTCATTGACCAAATGTTGGAAAGATTAGCAGGTCATGAGTATTACTGCTTTTTGGACGGTTATTCAGGTATAACCAAATTCCTATAGCCCCGGAGGATCAAGAGAAGACAACGTTCACGTGCCCATTGGACGTTTGCCTACCGTCGAATGCCTTTCGGCTTGTGCAATGCCCCCGCCACATTCCCGTTGTATGTTAAGCCTGTTTTCTGATATGGTTGAGCGTTTCTTAGAAATTTTCATGGACGACTTCTCCGTCTATGGAAATTCATTTGACCAGTGTCTCCATCACTTGGAGCTAGTGCTGAGTAGGTGCACTAAAAAGAACTTGACCCTAAATTGGGAAAAGTGTCACTTCATGGTGCAACATGGGATTGTCCTAGGTCACGAGATATCTAGGGAAGGGATTAAGGTAGACAAGGCCAAGGTGGAGATCATAGCGAAACTTCCACTTCCGCGATGCATGAAGGACATTCGGTCTTTCTTAGGACACGCCGGATTTTATCGTAGGTTCATTAAGGACTTTAGCAAAATTGCTAGACCCTTACAAACCTTCTAGCTAAAGACGTGTCCTTCATCTTTGATGATAGGTGCCATACTGCATGGGAGAAATTGAAAATGGAGCTTATCTCTGCTCCTATCATCTCACCTCCGGACTGGTCCAAGCCTTTGAGATCATGTGCGATGCCTCAGATTTTCGATAGGTGCTGTCTTAGGACAGCGTAAGGACAGCAAGCAGCACGTGATCTATTATTCGAGTAGGACGCTCAATGACGCCCAAATGAACTATACTACAACCGAGAAGGAATTCTTGGCAGTAGTGTTCGCTTTGGAGAAATTCCGCCCATACCTACTTGGGACCAAGACCACGATTTTCACCGACCATTGTGCTCTTCGATACCTTATGCTTAAAAAGATGCGAAGGCCCGACTCATTCGTTGGATCCTTCTCCTTCAAGAATTCGATCTCGAAATTCGAGATAAAAAAGGTGTCGAAAATGTCGTAGCTGATCATCTCTCTCGTGTGCCAAACGCACCTTCTGACGAGCTGCCCATCAATGATAATTTTCCCGATGAGCAACTTCTAGCCATCTCTAAGGAGCCATGGTTTGCTGACATAGTAAATTACTTAGTCACAAACCAAACACCACCTAGTTGGTCTAAACAGGATAGATACCGATTCTTGTCTCAAGTTCGGTATTACATGTGGGAAGATCCTTATCTTTTCAAATATTGTAGCGACCAAATCATTAGGAGATGTGTCCCCCGACGAGGAGACTAGAAGCGTGCTAGCTTTTTTGTCATGAGTTCGCTTGCGGTGGACATTTTGGTCCCCGCAAAACTGCCGAGAAAATTCTACAAAGTGGCTTTTATTGGCCAACTGTGTTTAGAGACGCATTTGAGTATTGCAAAACTTGCACAAGATGTCAAATGATAGGAAGAATTTCCAAACGAAATATGATGCCCCTAAATCCCATTCTAGAAGTAGAACTTTTCGATGTATGGGGCATCAATTTTATGGGACCCTTCCCGAATTCGTTTGGGCACCAGTACATCTTGTTGGCCGTAGACTACGTGTCAAAGTGGGTAGAAGCTGTCCCTTGCAAGACAAATGACAACAAAGTTGTTGTCAAATTCTTGAAAGATAATATCATCTCACGCTTTGGAATCCCTCGAGCCATCATTAGCGACAATGGCACACATTTTTGCAATAGAACTTTTGAAGCTCTTATGCGAAAATATGCCATTACCCACAAGTTGTCTACGCCCTACCATCCTCAAACTAGCGGGCAGGTAGAAGTTTCTATAGACAAGTCAAGCTCATTTTGGAGAAGACTGTGAATCAGAATAGGAAGGACTGGTCCACCAAACTGGTGGATGCCCTATGGGCATATAGGACTGCCTTTAAGACGATTCTAGGAATGTCTCCCTACAGACTGGTCTTTGGAAAGGCTTGCCACCTTCCTGTCGAGCTAGAACACCGGGCCCTTTGGGCAATTAAGCAGCTAAATTTCGATTTAGATAAGGCCGGTGAGTTTCGGAAATTACAAATTTCTGAACTAGAGGAGTTGAGGATGATGCATACGAGAATGCAAAGATTGCGAAGGATAGAGTTAAGGTTTTTCACGATAAATTCATCACGAGAAAAACTTTTGTCCAAGGACAAAAAGTTTTACTCTACAACTCTAGACTTCATCTCTTTCCCGGCAAATTGAAGTCAAGATGGACAGGACCATTCATTGTTAAGACGGTGTTTCCACACGGAGCCATAGAGATCTACGATCCCAAAAATGGCAATGCAATCAAGGTAAATGGTCAACGTCTTAAGATATTTTTGGAGTCGGTACCGGAAGTTAATGTGGCCATGGGTCTTTCCCGACCCACTGTATCGGTAATTGTATCGTTCTGCCAGTTCATGCATGCATACATTTCATTCATACATTAGGGACAATGCATGAAATAAGTGTGGGGGAAGGGTATGTAAAATAGTTGTAAAAAAAAAAAAAATTAAAAAAAAAATATTTTTCTCTTTATTTAAAAATAAAAATAAAAAAAATTATATATATAAAAAAAAAAATTTTAAAAAGGATAATACTTTGACTTATTTTTTGCAAGAAATCTAAGTTAGTTTTAAGAATTAGGAAAATCATGATTAGGATTTCTAAAAACTTGGTCAAAATAAATAATTGTTTAATTTTTAGGTATAGGAGAAATTGAATAAATAATTAGTCTTGATTTTTAACCTTAATGAAATGTGCATACCAAATGCATATCTAGGATTCTAAGACAAACCTTGTGCCTCATATATATAAAAAAAAAAAAAAGAAAAAAAAATCACCAATTAAGCTGATACATGTGCCTCAAGAAGCATAAGTATTCATACCTAAAGGTGAGTAAATAAAATAAAGTCCTTAGTTTTGGGCCTAGTTCACTCGAATTTGAGTCCGCGGGGTGTTTTCCTCACCTGGTGCCCTAAAGCCAACCGGTTTTGGAGTCATCGACTTTAAGTTCGCTACATGGGTGGATTAGAATGCCTAAGAAAACTAAAAATATTACATATGTACTAACACATCTAAGAATCAATTAGTTAGGTATGAGGGCCTCAAGAGCCTTGATACTATACGAAGAAAATTAGATGAGTTATACATGCCAAAAATATATATATATATATTAACACATCTAATAGTCAATTAGTTAGGTATGAGGGCCTCAAGAAGCCTTGATACTTACACGAAAGAAAATTAGATGATGTTATAAATATAAAGAGGCATGAGAGTCCAAGTTAAGGAATTCCTAGATTCACAAGGGTGCGTATGACTTTTGGTAACGAAAAAGACTATATTAGAAATTCAATTTTAACCCTTACCTAAAATGAATAACAATTGACTTTATAAAGACCAGGTTTGAAGAATGAATAAAAATGATAATCCTAAAACTTATAGACTACTTAGTCTCTTCAATAATAATTCAATATTTTCCTTTTTTGGATTTTGTGGGTGTAATCCGCTGAAAACCCTCACGAGACAACACTCGTCCTCTAGGGTAACCTAGAGGTTTAACGGCTTGTTGCACATGCTAAGTGCAACCGTGATTCCTACGAAAGTGAGTTAGCTAGGTTAGATTTTCCTTTTCTTTTTGATTTTTACTCGAGGACGAGCAAAAAGATAAGTGTGGGGGTGTGATAGTAGTGAAAAATTGCATAATTGTCATCATATTTACCATCACATTCGCACGTTTATTCATATTATAATGCACATTTATTAATATTTCTTTATTTAATATGTGCAGGCCTCAAATTATCAATTTAATAAAGAATAAAGCTTAAAGAGCCCAAAAGCCCAGATCCAAGCCCATGTTTGAAGCCAGGTGAAAAAGCGCAAATACAAAGAGTCAAAATGCAAATACAAGGGCTAAAAGTTGCAAATATCAGAGATTAGGAAGGATAGACTTCTATCCAGCTCTAAACACCTGCAGGATGAGGATAAAAGGCCAAGATAAGAAGGAAATTCGTGGGAAGAAGATTTGAAGAGATCTGGATTAAGGATAACTTGATTACTAAGTTATCTCGAAAATCCAGATTAAAAGGCCAGGATCACACTTCTAGAAGCAGAAGCCCACATGGAAGGATCAGGAGAGGCCACGCGCCAAAGCGCGCGGCCAGAAGCCACAAAAGTGCCGCGGAAGCGCGGCAAGGGCGCGACTTTTTGACGTTATCTGGCTACCAGATTTCGTTGGCAACTCTATCCGGGACTCCTCTACATTCTGCACTATAAATATCCGAGCAGTCACAACAGGGAGGAGCATGCAGAGACGATTAGGGTTTTCTTTAGCCACTTTTATTTAAAGTTGTAATTTTTATTTCATGCTCGTTGTGGAGAAGTAGGAGACGATTGTGTAACCGAGATTCGACGAAATAAAGGTCACTCTTTTGTTCTTTTTTAATTTCTGCAACTTTACTTTATTTCTTTTGTGATCTTTCTTTGTTTTAATCTGTGATCTCTTCTTGTTTTCGTTTTCTTTTCCTTGCAATCTTTCTCATAAAAAAATATAAAAAAAATAAATAATTTGAAAAGAAAAAAAAATGAAGAACTAAATCTCTCTAGTGGTTTGCTGAGACTCTTGAAGCAACCCTAGAGCAGTTAAGCCTAGATCTGATTAAGGAACATCAATCGAAACCCTAGGTATTAAAAACAATTTTTCTAGAAGATTAAACAAATACCTAGAAATCCTAATCTAGGTTGCATATTAAAAAGACTTTTCATGACTTCAACTTAAGAACCAGGACAGCATAAGTTTGAGATTCGTCTTTTATAGGCTGCACCTAGATGTTAGGATGAACCATAGTTTAGTTTTAGATTATGTAACTTAGCAAGAATCTAGTATTGATTTTTCTTACTTGAATTATTTGTAATGACCTAGGGTGAATCATATCAATCTTAAGATGAAGATCAAGCTCCTTAACTTGCAATAGGGTTGTGGTAGAAGATCAGCAAAACCACGTCTTTAATCTCATATTTTTATCACTAATCTAATCTCTCCTTTCTTACTTGAAGCATACAGAGGAATCGAGTCGAAAAGCTTTCATCGCATCCTTCCCTGAGGATCACGACCCGCTTGAGCCTCTTGCTACAGCGGATTCGCATTGAGACTAAGAATTCTGAACTCTATTTCAATTATCAAAATCTCAATCAAGGACGCCGATTTTTGAGAAAAGAGGGGACGCGGGTATTTGGACGCAGCTCTCACACCTGCGTTTTGGCACGATTTTCCAGGCGTTATAGACAGCCTGTCATAAAGATTTTGTGAAATCTTTGAACGTCAAGTCTCCGTTGACGATTGGGAACCCGCATCATCCGTTATTACCCGAAGCGGTTTGTCCACGCGTCAGTTCTTTATTGGGCTTAGGCGTTAATGCCTTTTAATGCCAATACGGCGCTGGCAGTTGGAAACCAGCGTCTTCGACACTTCCCGAAGCGACGCTCCATGCGTCAATCTCCCATTGGGCTTTGATAGTCGTGCGGTCATTAAGGCCGACGGTTTCCAATTGATGAACCATTAACTCCTGTAACGCCCCCCGATCCTGCGGGTACGGAGACGTTACTGCGACGTATATCCGCAGGTCAGAAATACCCTCACGTATATACGCTAAGCATCAGTACAGACAAGAATCAGAGTACGGAAGCAAGTGGTGCATTATACATTCCAACTAATGAGTACAATTACAAAGCTATCACCAGAGGTGATCCGATATTACAATAATATTACATCACCAGATAGGCGCAAATGCGAGATTACAAAGAGATATACAAGAGTGAACAGTATAAAAGGCACTCACGAGTTTACTAAAGGAAAACTCGAGAGGCATACAGGGGGCCTGGAAGGATAGAGCTTCAGATGGTCAGCTGGGGATCCATGCTTCCGCTGCGCCACTCTGATCAGCAACTGGGAGAATCCACACGCTCCAAGCTCCATGACCTGGACATGAGGATCCAGGGGAGTCAGATGAAACTCCCCAGACGAGTGGTGATACGAAAGCCAAGTGGCGAGCAAGGGTAAGTACATGTATAGCGGTAAAACCGAATAAAGCCGAGGACGAGCAAATCTGATTGTATGGTTTCGGGTCACGGCTCCATGAGACTAGTACATCGAAGGAATAATCCAACAAGGAAACCCTCATCTATATACCTTTATCTCATGTCACCATAATCCAAGCACATACAACCAGACTGCACTCAGGGCATGATAGGAAAATGAACAGGAGGCAGGTGGATGCAAGGGATAAAGCAGAGCATGAACAGTTAATATAATAATAACCATAAAACCGGAAATCCGATGTAAAATCCAGGACAAGCAAAATATGGTAAGGCATATCACAGATTCATAGCCGTTTAAGTTGCAGGCTTTAGTATGCGTCCCATTCCACATACCTCTACTTACAACTTAAAGAGCCGGTTATTATCTTGACACTTTATTATTACTCGTCTTACCCTGATATCTAGCTATGTGAACTAGCGTCCCAGCACACATAGATCCATATCCGAGTAAAGCAAGGTTGTTATTGGAAACCAGCGGGGGTATCAACGAACTATGTTTACAGTGGGTCCCGTGCATACCCGGGACCACGGCCCAGGATTGTTCCGTTGCTTGGTGACGGAACCCGCCGCAAGGCAAACAGGAGGGACTTATGTATGCCCTTATCATGATGGTACCAGGAAGGAGGGAGCCAGCACTCCCCTCGGTCGCCTGGAGGCCCACAGGTCAGACCGGAAGTTTTAGTTGCACAACATGCCTAATACCACTGTAAACACGAACACATATTGATAGCCGCGAGTTTCCCCTGACCCGATGCAAGTTGTTCCTTTTATGATTTATTAGGTAATTATCAATTTACGGGAATAACAGGTGCAAGACATGATCAGGAGTTCAGGAGTTCAGGTCACTGTATATAATACAGGAATACAAGATTCAGGTCACTGCATGTAATGCAGGAATACATTCCCGTAAATGTGATAATCACAGGTCAAGTATATCATGCTGGGTGTTAAGTGATAGCATGATAAGAGGATGATGTTTGGCAGGTAACCAGTCATGTCAAGCGATTGATATAGTCCGGTGGCAAGTCATGTCATAACAAGAGGTCTTGCCAAGGAGTAGCAGGTCCGATGTTGGGTGATAATAAACCAGTTGCCAGGTGATATACATGTGTTAAACAGAAATATGAAAATGACAGGTACGAAGTAATGGCACGGTAAGTGTTAAGATATCAGGTAAATACATGGCATGTGATAGAATAGTAGCTGAGCACAATCAAGCGGAGCTAAGCAAGCTGGAAGTACAGACAGCAAACAGTATTTAACACTGGAGCGTCTGGCGAGGTTACCGGGACGACTCGACTGAAGCGTGAGCGATAAATCCGGCAGCAACTCGCCTAGACGAATCTAGTGGTAAAGCGCTGAACGCTGATCATGATAACCAGGCGGAGCTGAACAAGCTGGAGGCACAGGCAGCGAACAGAGTTTAGACACTAATGCGCTTTGCGAGGTTACCGGGATACTCGGATCAAGGTACGAGTAGAAAATCCGGCAGCAACTCGCCTAAACGAATTTAGTGAATAAAGCACTGAGCGCTAAGCATGCTCACCAGGCGGAGCTGGGAAACCTGACGATCCCAATCACGCCTCTTTCGAGACAGTGAGGGACCGGAGGCTGAAGGGTCCAGAGAAACCTGACGGTCCCAATCACATCTCTTTCGAGATAGTGAGTGACCGGAGGTTGAAGGATCGACCACGCATGGTATGAAGCAGTAGGATACATCACAGGCATAGTATGAGTACAAGAAGTAAACTACCCTAGTACAAGCATTCGTCACAGAGCAATACATGTCCAGATATTGGCACTCGGCCATACACAAATACAGGGACTCAGCCCAATACATGAAAAATGGAATAAAGTACATGTCGACCCGACGAAGCGGGGAAACCCAAATGGAGGCGAGAGCGAGAACACTCGCCTAAATCACCAGAAATGCCGAAAGGTCCAAAATCCACGGAACTCGGGACGCGCCATAATTATGGAAGGAGAGAGTGCACAGGGAGACGCAAGTTTTTGAGGGTGAAACGCGAGGGTTCGCAGACGCGGGAGTTAGTGTCGCGAAATAGCAGACACGGGAATCACAGACGCGGGAATAGCAGACGCGGGGTTCGCGTCGCAAGAATGGCAGACGCGGGAATAGCAGACGCGGGATAGCAGACGCGGGGTTCGCGTCGCGAGAATGGCAGACGCGGAATTGCAGACGCGGGATAGCAGACGCGGGATTCGCGTCGCATAGATGCCACAAAACGCGAGGTCTGTGTTCAAGTGCGGATGCGAGGAAAACGCGGACGTGGACATGGGTTCTGAGTCGCGTTAACACAAGAAGAACACAACCGCGGGAATAGACTCTGCGTCGTGTCAATACAGAAACGCGCGGAGCGCGTTAAGGGATTGCCCAGACGCGGGGTTGAGATCCGCGTTAGGAAACAAACAGAGAGGAGGAAAGGTGATTCCTTTGCTGCGCCCGACGAAGGGAAGTTCGGCCCCAATTCAAAAGGAGGGTACCGGCCCTAAGTCTTGCCAACGGAGGAGAACGCGGCCCCAATCCAAAAGGAGGGTACCGGCCCTAAGTCTTGCCAACGGAGGAGAACGCGGCCCCAATCCAAAAGGAGGGGCCGGCCCTTGAGGAGATGATGGAGCGGTGGTTTTTATGAAGAGGTTTTGATGGTGGTGGTAGTTTTGGAAAAGGTAAAGGAAAAGGTGGAAGCTTTGGTGGAGTTTTGGAGTTGTGGTGGTTTCCATGGAGATGGAGGAGGAAGAAGATGAAGGTAAGAAGTTTGGAGAAGTTGTAGTGGTGGTTGTTATGGTGGAGATGAAGAAGGAGTTGGTGGAGGTTAAGGTGTTGGTGAAGAGAAGGAAGAGAAAATGAAGTGAAATGAAGAAGGAAAGATTTATATAGGATTTGGATTTGTGAAGGTGATGTAAAAATGGAAAGAGAGGGGTTTAATTGTAAAGTGGAGGGGTGAGGTGTTTCTCTTGGCCAATCATGGCCAGCCATGGAGATGGGTGAGGTGGAGATATTTTGGAGGAGATATTTTGGTGGAAGGTTGGAGAAGAAAATGGAAGAATGGAGAAGTTTGGAGAATTTGGTGGAAAGAAAAGAAAGGAAAGAAAAAGGAAAAGGAAAGAAATGAAAAGGGAAGATATTCTCTTGGAAGAAAAAGTGAAAATAATTAGAGTGGCGGATTCCCGGGATTCGGTTGCGGATGCGGAAAACTTTCGGGAAAATACCGGAATCGTCCCGAAATTAAGTATCTCGGAACGACCCGCAAAAATTCTCAAAAATCAAGAATATTATTTTAAGAATCATGGTAAAATTCGTTTTAAGAAATACTTTATAGTTTTTAAATTAAAAATCCTGGAATCTGCCGCCAATATCGGTCGGCACCGAATCTGGCAGAAATCCGATAAATTCTGAAAATGCCCAGAAAATGAATTAAGATAGTAAATATTATTCTAAGAAAATATGTGAAAGCGGTTTCTCAAAATTTGACTCCATTTGGAAATTAAAAATCCAGAAGTCGGTCAGCGGTGCTGGTCGACACCGGTTTTGAAGATTTTCCATTTTAATTAAGGAAATTCCAGAAAATCATAGAAAATCTAAAATATGAGAAAATAATATTTGAAACTAAAATCGGTCAAATCTGATTACCAGAAAGACCAAATTGAGTAATACACTAGGATCGGGTCCCCGGTTCAGAGAAGGGCAGACTCTGAGTCCACGAATCCGGATCTAAGACAAAACGATCATATAAACAATTCATAATACAAAACAAATACAGGAAGTAAATCGAAAAATACGATCAAAAAAATCTGAATACGCAACTAAGTACGTATTCTGGGAGCGGGGTGTTACAACTCCGGTTATTATGGGCTGCCAATAAATAGGGGCTCCTCCTCTGCCTTTAACAGTCCATACTTAGACTTTGTTCTTTTTGAGAGCGAGTGCTCTGAGAGACTCTGTCTTCTCCCTTTCTGAGAGACTCTATCTTCTCCCTTCAAGGACCCTACCAGGGGTTTGCCTCCATGGACGAAGATGACCCAGAGCTTCCATACTTCTGTTTGGTCTCTTTAGTAGATTACCACTGTCAAGTGATTTCAATGATAGGAAGCGTCTCCCTGAGCACCTTTTACGTCCGTGCCTCAATGCAGAGAGTTCAACTCTTAACAGAGGCCTCTGCGGGTATGCCATGCCCACTTACCATGACATTTTAGATCCAACCAAGTTTGGATTTTAGTATATCTCTTAGAGAGATATCATCTGGACTTTCTTGCGAAGTCGTGGTTGGAGCATTCCTCTTCTGGAATTTGCGCCATCGACTTAAACTTTTTTGAACGCAAGTATTGAAGTCGTTGGTGCCTGGCCGCGGGCTTTGCACACAGAGCTCGCGTCTTGAGGCCACGGACTTGGAAGAATTTCAATTCGGGTCGAAGGTTTCAGGCCTGAACTTTTGCAACTCCTATTCCTCCAACAGAGAGATGGCAATTTTTTTGGCGTCTGATTCTCTGCGCGCCTTGTATCTTAGATGCGGATGTGGAATTAGGTCGCGTTTGAATTCTGTGTATATCACAGTCTTGCTCGCGTCTGTTTGCAGGAATCTGGCCCAGCGTGCGGGTCATCCCCGCGTCTGCAGTCTTCAGCAATAACCGCGTTTGTGATTTAGTTTCCTTCTGTCGAAGTATGCTAAGCTCTGAATTGTCTAATTCCCCTGTTTGCTTCTTGCAGGTAGGCTTGATCATCCTTTTTCACGTTCGCTGGGCCCGTGGGAGAATATATCGGCCAGCGAACTTGTTCGATGTTCGTCCACAAGGGAAGAAATCATAGTCTCTGTCGTCCACAAGGGAAGAAATCACGATCCCTGACGGGGACTTAACCCTCGTCAAGATCTCATTGGACGCGATGCACCAGTCATGCTTGTGGGCTGGTCATGGTCACAATGGGTATGGCGGCGAGGGTTGTAGTGGATACAGTGGTGGGTAGCATCCCCTGTGAGGTTTTAAAAACCTCCTCTCTTACCCCAGAAGTGACATCGAGGAAACTCCATGCTCATTGGACGATCTTCTGGCGGAAGAGATGTTCATCAACGAAGGATCACACCCCACTTTGGATGGAGGTGTTCGACGGATCATAACCCGGCTTCGGATGGTCAGGTGGGATCAGAAGATTCTGCTGCCATCAGACCTCAAGAACCACCATTGTTCTCAATCAACCATAGACTTCTTCGATGTTTGCATCATGCATCGTGGTGCAACCAGCTTCTGATCGTTGCCACAATGTCCGATCCTACTTTGGCGCCCTTCCAAGTATCCTGTACTCGGAATAACATGCAGCTGAGGAGCGAGTGTAACCTCTGAGAGAGAGAGACTTCTTTGTACTCCTTAACTGTAACACTCAATCTTATTGTATAAGAGAGCGTTTTTGTATCACTTTCATGTGCCTGTATATAAATAAAAGTGACACTTTTCTTTTTCTCCTTCTATTGTCTTGAACTTTTTCTTTTAGTCAGACGCATAGAAGCAAAGGACTTTGACTTGTCAAAACTATGATGATAATTTCAAACAGTCAAACTTTTTAGAGAGAAATCCTATTTTTGGAACTCCCCATGCTGTCAGAGGTGTAATATTAACTTGACAAGAGATAAGACAATTTTGTGGACCTGTCAATCTATAAAGGAGAATGACAAGTGAGACTCGTACCCCCAGGGAAAATGGGCCTTTATTAAGGTTTAGGATTCACTTGATTAAGCTCAGCTGGGGATTTGAAGGAAAACACTGTCAATGGTGTAGTATTAACCTAACAATGTGTTTAGGTAGACTTGTTATTCTATTGAAAAGAATAGCAAGTGAATCTAGATCCGCGGGGAATCTAAAAAGGTTTTTACCGTTAGAGGTGTGATATTAACTTAACGGGTTGAATGTAGTCCTGTCAGAATATGATGTTAACCTGACAAGGATGTGAGTCAGAGGTGTGATATTAACCTGACTCAGAAATACTTCAGTTTCATTTGGGAAAACAGAAGTGTCACTGACATAGGTGTGATGTTTAACTTGACAGTGAGGGTAATGCTAGAGGTGTAATGTTAAACTTGGCATTGATCATCTCGACTCCGATACGGAAGCTCGAGGGAAATTCATTGTCATAGGTGTATTGTTGAACTTAACAATGAATTGATGCTAGAGGTGTGATGTTGAACTTAGCATCATCCATTTCGGCTTCGACATGGAAGTCTGGAGGAAAGTGACTGTCAGAGGTGTGGTATTAAACTTGGCAGAAACTTGATGTACTGTTTAGAAGTATAATGTTAACTTAACAGTAATTTGTCAGAGGTGTGATATTAACTTGACAGAAATTGATTTGCGATATGAGCAATTTGAGGACCTGTCATCCTATTGATGAGAATGGACAAGTGGAGTTTGAAAAAAAAAATGTCAGAGGTATAGTGTTACTTGACAAATTTGGATTTGCGATATGAGCAATTTTGAAGACTTGTCATTCTATTAATGAGAATTGGCGAGTGAAGTTTGAAGTGCCAGAGGTATAGTGTTAACTTGGCAACGATTGTATTTCGTAGACCTACCATTCTGTGGATGAGAATTGGTAAGGGATTTTGGAGGGGAGAGTGGAGTTGAGTCCACTTAGGATTTTTAGCAAACCCTCAGCTATCAACGGATTTGAGGTGCCTTTACCACTACCATTTGAGTTGGGCTAGCCATGCTATTCCCTCAGCATGATGAGTTATCGAAGACTTATGTTGGGCTTAGAAGCAAACATTTTCCTCTATCCTTAGCCGTCGGAGGCGTTGGATATTAATGAAGAAACTCTTCTTGTTTTGATCAGAGGTGTAATTTTGAACTTGATCGGAGGAGGAGTACTATTAAGGATAGTACTTCTTTAAGAATCTGCCATTGATCGGCATCATGAGTGTATCGCCATTTGAAGTTATGAGGCGATACGATCCATTTGAGTAGACTGACTCTACTACGAATGGTCCTTCCCATTTGGGTTAGAATTTTCCTTTTGTCTTGTGCATCATCACCATGGGTCTTCTGACGGCTAAGACTAGGTCGCCTTTCTTGAAAGTTCGCACTTTAACTTTCTTGTTGAAGGCTCTAGTAATTCGAGCCTGATAGAGCTCGATTTGCTGTTGGGCCTGCAGACGCTTATCGTCTAAGGCTTCCAATTCTTGGAGTCACTGTCGATGCTTCTCCTCTGTTGTCATCTCTGCTGTCAAGGTGACGCGTAGAGATGGAATTTGGATTTCTAGTAGAAGCACGGCTTCACACCCGTATACCAAAGAAAACGGCGTGGCTTTAGTTGGAGTTCGCACAGTTGTGCGATAGGCCCATAAGCATTCACCTAACTTATCGTCCCGTCTCGTTGACTTTTCGAGATGAATTTCTTGAGGAGCTTGCCAATAGTCTTGTTGAAAGCTTCTGCGAGACCATTAGCAGTAGGATAGTATGCCGTTGAGGACACACTCTGGATTCTGAACTTAGCGCAGAATCTCTGGAAAGCCTGGCTGATGAACTGGGGTCCATTGTCATGGACAATTCGCCGAGGTACACCAAACGGTAAATGACGTGATGCTTTACGAACTTGATCACGTTAGATGATTTTACCCCCTTCAAAGGGATGGCCTCGGCCCATTTAGAGAAGTAATCGGTTATTGCCAAAATGAACCGATGTCCGTTTGATGATGGTGGGCTGATAGGGCCAACTACATCCATCCCCCATATTTCAAATGGCCAGGTAGAGGTCGTAGAATGGAAGTACTCTGGTGCTTGATGGATGAAATCGCCATGCACTTGGCAAGCGTGACATCTTTTAGCATAAGTGACGGCGTCGGCAATCATCTTGGGCCAATAGTAACCCAACCTTTGGAGTCGATGTGCCAATTTTGGGCCAGGTTGGTGAGCTCCACACATGCCGTCGTGGGCTTCTTTCAATACCTCTTGAGCCTCCTTTGGTGAGAGGCACCGGAGCAAGATCCCGTCATGCGATCGACGATACAATGTTCGTGTAATCGCATTGTAGTAAAATTTAGGGGCTTTCCTTCGAATGGCAGCCGCTTCCTTGGCGTCCTCAGGCAGGATGCCGTACAAGACATAGTCGATATAGGGGAATCGCCAGTCTTTAAGCTCTGGCCCGGTTGACAATTCCAGCGCTTCTTTGCCTTGACACTCTCCCTTTGACCCCTGATAGTCTTCGAGGGCAGTTCTCGGGCAATACAGGTCGTGGCTGTAGACAATACTTTCTCCATTGCTCCAGCTGGAAGGGCTAAGGAGGCCGCGAGGGATGCCAGTGCATCTGCATGCGCATTTTGCTTGCGTGGTACATGGTCGATGTAGAAGTTCGTAAACTTCCCAGCCATGTGGACAGTTGTGTTGTAATAGGGTACTAGGTCTTCATGTCTGACTTCGTACTCCCGCAAACCTGGCTAACGATGAGTTTGGAGTCACCATATGCCTCGAGATTTTTAACGCCAATCTCATCGGCGAACTGCATCCCAATCAAAAGAGCATTGTACTCCGCTACATTGTTGGAGCAAGATTCGGTAAGCGAGATGGCTCGAGGAATCACATAGTTCTGTGGGGAGACAAGTACTACTCCTACCCCTACTACTAGGTGTACTTTTGGGCTCGTTCTGGACGCACCATCGAAGAAAAGTTGCCATACTTGACTTTCGAACGATGTCTGAGTTTGGCAGGCTTCAGCGACCTCTCTGGGAGATCGTCGTAAAGCTTGGTTGCCCTGGATCTGGATGCTCAGCCAGGAAGTCCGCCACCGCTTGACCCTTAATAGCCTTTTGTGATAAAAAGTGCATTTCATATTGAGATAGCAATATAGCCCATTTTGCCAGCCGGCCGTTCAATGATGAAGGTTTAGTCATAAGTAACCTCAGGGGGTTGACTTTTGATATGACGTTTATAGTTTGGCCTACCAGATAGTGTCGCATTTTCTGAATGGCGAACACTAATGCCAAACATTCCTTCTCGATCGGGTTATACCGATGTTCGACTCCGATCATTGTTCTACTCAGATAGTAGATTGCTCGCTCTCGTCCTTGATCATCATTCTGAGCTAGTAGAGCTCCCAAAGAATGATCCATTGCCCGGACGTACACCAAGAATGGTTTTTCGAATACCGGAGCTGCAAGGACTGGTGGTTGGGTGAGGTATTACTTGATTTCCTCGAACGCTTGTTGGCAAGCGTCGTCCCAAATGAACGAGACACCCTTCTTCATTAACTTAGTGAAGGGTTGGCATCTTCCAGAGAGGTTTGAGATGAACCTGCGGATGTACGCCAATCGTCCTTGTAATCCCCTGAGTTCCTTGAGATTTCTTGGAGGCTGCATCTCCTGGATAGCTTGAACCTTTTCCGGGTCCAAATGGATCCCGGTGGAGGTTACAATGAATCCTAAGAATTTACCACTGGCCACCCCCAGGAAGGACTTGGTGGGATTCATCTTCAATCGATGAGCCCGCATGATGTCGAAGACCATCTTCAGGTCAGTTATGTGATCACCCTTAGTGCGACTTTTTACCGCAATATCATCAACATAACATTCTACCATTTTGCGTACTTGCTGCTAGAAAATGGCGTTCATGGCCCTCTGATAGGTTGCCCCCGCATTCTTCAGTCCGAAGGGCATGACGGTATAGCAATAACCCCCAATGGTGTCCTGAAGGAGGTGTGCTTTTCGTCGTCAGGATACATTTTGATTTGATTGTATCCTGAAAACCCGTCCATGAAGGACATTCGTTCGAATCCGCAGGTATTGTCAATCATGACGTCTGTGATTGGCAATGGGAATTTGTCTTTGGGACAAGCCTCATTTAGATCACGAAAGTCGATGCAGATCCGAATCTTTTCGTTTTTCTTAGCAACGGGGACGATGTTGGCTACCCAATCGGGATGTTGCTCTTCCCTGATGAAGCTAGAATCTATAAGCTTTCTGACCTCCGATTGAATCGCCTCCATCATTTCTGGACGGAATTGTCGCTGTTGTTGTTTGACAGGCTTTACGTCCGAATTGATGTTGAGGCGGTGCATAGCCACCTGAGGATCAAGTCCAGGCATGTCTTCGTAATTCCAAGTGAAGACATCTCTGTACTCTTGAACAAGAGATATTAGATCCTTTTTCTCCGACGGTGACAGGCCGTCGCTTATGAAGATGGGCTTAGGGTTGGCCTCATCTCCTAGATTAATCTGAACAATCTTGTCTTCTGTGGGTGGTTCGTGCTGCTCAAAGCGGGTATCCCAAAGAGTATTTAAATGTTGGATCCAAGGATCTGTATCAGATTGGATCATTTCTTCATTTCCGTCTTCCAGGTGGCTTGTTGAAACCATGTTCACTGAAAGTTCTATGAAGATGTTACCGACACTGACATCTGACTCCCATGATGACGTGCCGGGAGAGTAATCGTGGCTTGACGATTCTCGAGAATCAGAGGCTGATGGAGCCGGAGTTGATACATAGCCTAACCCCCTGCGCGTCCGATGATAATAATCGGGTGCTTTTCCTTTTGGCACAAAGGATCGAAGTAGCGTCCTCCGTCCTTTGCCGAAGTTCAACCCGAGTCTGCTGGTGAGGTCATACCCCATGTTTTTCATCATTCTGAGTGCCTTTGGCTCATAATGACCGAACTGAGGGGATTCCTGCTCGCTTTCTGATTCTTCATGAGTCATTGGTTCGGATTCAATTCGTCCGAAGAGAATTGGTCTTTGGCCCTTCCTTCTCGCGGGAACCATGAATATTGATTGTTGCGCATCGCCGACATTTCGACATGTTTTAAAGGACGATTTCACTGGTACATGCAACGATGTCAAAGCATCCATTGCCGACCAGAGATCGTCATCCATGTCGGTACTAGTGCCTGACGGCACTGAATCAGAAGCAAACACAGAAAAATACGCTAAATCTAATTCTTCATTAATGTACCAACCGCCTACATCGTCGGTGGTATTATTAACATCGAGCTTATCAATGCTCGTTACAGGTGGATCTAGCTCCCACACACACTCATCTTCCTCCAGCTCGGTATCGGCTTCATTTCCAGAGTCTGGTTCTTCCGGTTGTGGGACTTCATCCGTCTCCACGGGATCTTGGTACAGTAAGGAGTCTGTGAAATAATTCTCAACCCCTTTGAATGGATGCCTTTCGGCAATCAACGTCTGCACCTTTCCACCCTCGTCAATGTATTTCATGACTTGATGGAGAGTGGAGGGAACGATGGAGTTGCGGTGAATCCACGGTCGTCCCAGTAATAGGTTGTAGGAAGTGTCGGCATCAATGACGTAGCATGTTACTTCCGACTTTAAACTTCCAATCTGGCATTTGAGCTTGATCTTCCCTATCGGACGGGTCCTGTTGGCATTGAACCCATAGATAGTTGAATGGGTAGGGCTCAAACGATGAGTAGGGATGCCCAGATGTTGCATGACCCGGCGAGGCATGATGCTCAACGCGGACCCTGGATCTACCTGAATGCGGTTCACTTCGGATGATCCAATATACCCTGTGAAGTACAGGGGTCGATCATGCTTCCCTTTAACCTGCATATCCTCTGCCGTGAAGGTGATGCAGGGGGCATTTTGGGAGGTGTGGAGACAATTCTCTACATCTTCCTCCTTTGGCACCTGGGTCATGAAGACCTCAGCATTTGCCAGAGCCTCTTGTAGAGCTTCTCTGGTTGACTTCGACAGCCTAAGAAGCTCATACAGGGTAATCCGCGCCGGGATGTTGGCCAATTGAGCCAGGACATCAAAGCGGTAAGGCGTCGTAGCTCCTTCCGCGATGCCCTTTTGAAGGGCTCGAGAAAATCGAATCTCCTTCTGTTTCTCCACGGGTTATTTTGTGGAGGGCTTGGTTGGCTCTGCAGTTGGTTGTGGAGGGGTTGCCGCCGTTTCGCCATACTGTTTCAAGTAGGGCTGTCCTGAGCGGGTTTCCGCCACAAGCTGACCGGGTTCTGCGGCCAGAACTGTTGTCTCCTCTTCCGAGTCGGTTAACGAAGGAATATCGGTATCCGTTTCTCAAGAAGAGGCACACACCACATTGCAGGATGACGCCTTTGCCTTGCCCTTGGACTTCTTATTAGTTACAGTAGTCCATTGCTGGGCATCAGCAAGGTCAGGGTGGACCCACATGATTTCTCCTCGAGGCGTGGGAACAGGTATCAGGCCTTTCTCTTGTTGCTGGTGAGGATCTGTGTTGACCACTCTTAGCTCTCCTTTCGGAACAGGGACCACCCCCGAAGTCGTTGGGGGTTGTCTTCCGAACTGGAGAACTGACGTCATGTTAGCCGTCACCTTCTTCTGCTCTGGTCGGAGTTTTAATACCTCCGCGTCAATCAGGGCCTGAAAGATGTCCTTGAAGACGTAGCAGCTTTTGGTGGGGTGTCCCAACATCCTGTGGTATAAGCAGTAATTGGGATTGTCGGTTTTACCGACTTCTTCAGGGCGTCCGGCTTCAGGGAGCTTCAGTCTATTGCTCTTGTTGAGTAGCTTAAAGAGCGAATCGACATGTTCCTCCTTAAAAGAATACTGCTTGTTAGCGCGTGGCTGGCTTGAAGAGTCACTCGCCTTGACCGGTTGAGGTTTGGCGGAAGATTTGGTCTCCGTTGCCAAATTATCCTTCCGCTTTGTCTGGAGGGATGTGTCTGGTGCGCACCTGGTTGACCTCTCTGGCCGTGGCTTCCCTTCTTCTGCCCTAACGCGGGCAACAATCTCCTCAGCCTGCTCACCTTGTTGGACCAACTGCTTCCAGGTGGGGCTTTCAGCAACTCCTATTTGAGCAAGGAGTGAGGTTTGGAGATTGTGGCGACATGTTTCTACCAGGGGGACCTGGGTCATGCCACTCGGACATCGGAGTGCCACATTCTGAAATCTTTCCACGAAAGATTTGGCGGACTCTCCCTTTCGCTGTTTGGTAGCCAAAAGGGTGGGCATCGTGACTTCCGAGTCGTCTTCGAAGAAGCGCGTTAGGAATAGCTTCTCCAAATTACCCCAGTTCTTGATGGAGCCCTCCGAGAGTTTCATAAACCATTCGAAGGCGAGCCCTTTCAGGGTGCCAATGAACAGACGTGCCAAGATGGCATCATTGTCTACTACATTCCCTGTTTGGGATTTAAAGTAGTAGAGGTGTTGGTTGGGTGACCCCTTCCCATCGAATGCTTGGAGGGTTGGAGCCTTAAATTTGGACGGGTATGGAACCAAGTCCCACTCGGCCGGATAAGGCCGGACTACTCTCGCTTCCTGGAGGCCTTTACGGTTGGTGAGGGCCTCAAGGCGTTGCTCTAATTGATTCATTCTTTCAGAATGAATCTTCCCCTGATTTTTGTCGTCCTTCCCTTGCGACGAGGATTTGGACGAGGTCGAGGTGGGCTTCTCTCCGTCAGGGTGCATGGAAGACGAGCTTTCTCCCTCTTTTTTCTTGCCCTTAGACTTTTTAGGGGAGATTTCTTCCTGTCTTCGAGCAACTGCGCAAGCATCTGCTTGAGAGATTCGATAGATTCCCGTTGAGCAAGAATCATATCGAGTTGTTCCCTCTGAACCTAGGCTTGCTGATCCAGGCGTCGGGCTGTCTCCTCAGGAGTGCTTGTCATGTAGATGAAGGCCTCCTTCTCTATGGAAGATTTTGAGGCCTGCGATTCTGCTATTGCAGAGTGAGAGTCGTTCACTTTGATGCCCCGGGCTAGGGCATTATAATCAATCGGGGGGATGGCCCCGGTCCGGTACGAGTGTGCCGATACACTCCTTCCGGTTCAGAGTCAGACTCGTCAGAGCTGACTGCAGGCTGTTTTTCTCTGCTCCTGCTTGTCATATTCGCAGTGAGCTCTGGGTATTCAGCGTCAGAGAACATCCTCCGCCTATGAGAGCGTCTTCTTTTGGCTGACGGGGGTATCAGGGTCAGCTGTCTAACTAAAGACTGCTGGTGCACACCTGAACCCAACGACACTCGGAGAGCATAGAGATGAGCCGTTGGCAGCAACATGATGAAGTGACCTGATTGACACTTCTTTTCTTTGTCAAGTAATCCCTCAGATCCACGGGAGGGGGATCGAAGAGATTAACCTCGCAACGTCGAAGACGGGAGTCATCTATATGCTGTACAGCCTGGACGCGGGTTTCAGGGACGCGACTTTCGCGCCGCGGCTGTAAGACGCGCGTCTGGCATCTCTGTTGAGACGAGATGCGATTGTCGCGTTGCCGCTTAGTGCGTCGGGGCAGAAGAGTTTGAGAGAGAGTAGGTTGCTGGGCCCCACGCCTATGGGGGCGTGCCTCTTGCGCTTGACGAGGCGCAGAGGTTTCACCTTGGCGTTTAACAAGTTGGTCTTCAGAGGACCTAACTTGGGGAGTCTCGCGTTTGGGCCGCCAAACGCGGACTTCGCGCGCTGGATGCGGCGCAGCTAAGACGCCAGTTTGCGCGTTGCGTGCAGCCTCAGTTGGATGATCAGAAGTTCCAACTTGAAGCTGACGCGCACGCCTCCTCTGACGACGCTCAGCATTTCGGTTGCGTCGTGGAGGTGGAGAGAGACCAACGACGACCTAATGCTGGACACCAGAGATTTTGGCCACGCGGGTCTCCTGAGAGACGTTGACGCGTGTGTTCCGCGCGACGCGGTTGATCGCAACGGCAGTTGTGCCTGAGACCACGCGGGCCTCCTGAGAGGCGTTGGCGCGTGTATCCTGCTTGGCACAGTTGGCAGCGGCGGCGCCCGAGAGAGCCTCTGATCGGGCTTCGGGGCCATTCCCCGCCGAGACCCTGCGGCAGACGTGGGTCCTGGGCTCTTGGTGCCGGAAGAGAGAAACTCTTCGTACTTCGCCTGGTCGAACTCGACAACTAGTGATTCGACCATCTTCCCCTTACGGAGGATGTCACATTGCGTCACGATTTGCTCGTCGGTAACAAATGAAGTCCCCAGCGGAGTCGCCATCTCTTGTACGCGCGCGGAGAAGGTACGGGGTCGAAGTAAGATTTCCTTGAATCAAATTGAAAAATTACAACGGACTCATATTCCGATTATAAGGGAGGGAGGATGTTGAGTCTTGAATCCTCCCTTTGTTTAAGGCTGGGTTCTTCGTGTGGCGATGGAGAGTGAATCTTGTTCTCCGTTGACCGGGTGACCGTCTAGACCTTCGGGGATCTTCTCTTCGGCTAGTAGAAGGAGTAGCCCAGCTCTGTCTACCAAAACTCTCAAAGAGAAGGTAGGCAAAGAGCAACTTGTACGCAGCAAGCTTGCTGAAGAGTTGAGCTCTCTCTTGCTTCTCTCTCTGTCTGCCTTTTTGTCTATCTCTTGTTTCTTCTGTGTCCTCCTCATAGCGGCGGGGCTATTTATAGAGGTTCCAGGGGTGAACGTGCCCCCTAAAAATGCTCCACAATGAGGGGCTAACTTCCCTGCTATGTGGGTGGTGACTGGCCCCATAACCAGGGCGGTTATAACCGAGACGTGGGCCTTGGACCCTCGTGCCCTGAGGTGGAGACGCGGGTGTTGAGCCCACGCGCCTTAATGTTGAGACGCGGGTGTTGAGCCCACGCGCCTTGAGGTTGAGACGCGGGAGTCGAGCCCTCGCGCCTTGATGTTGAGACGCGGGTGTTGAGCCCTCGCGCCTTGATGTTGAGACGCGGGTGTTGAGCCCACGCGCCTTGAGGCTGAAACGCGGGTGTTGAGCCCACGCGCCTTGAGGCTGAGACGCGGGTGTTGAGCCCACGCGCCTTGGTGCTGAGACGCGGATGGCCATCATTAGTCCTGCGTC
This sequence comes from Agave tequilana, assembly GCA_038442645.1. Classification (NCBI taxonomy): domain Eukaryota; kingdom Viridiplantae; phylum Streptophyta; class Magnoliopsida; order Asparagales; family Asparagaceae; genus Agave; species Agave tequilana. The sequence goes on from JAVJIF010021302.1 coordinate 43,468, forward strand.
TAGAACCTGAAACTCTGCCTTTTTAATGGCTTGTCTTTTAATGATTTTTAGACAGCCTACAGTGGCGTCGTATCGGTTATGTCATTGCGACCTCTGAACCAGCAGACAGCCGAATCTCAATTTTGAGCTTGTTGACATTTACAAAAGACAAGTCTCAACCCCGAGCCCTGTTGACATTTACAAAAGACAGGTCTCGATACTTGTTGACATCTACAAAAGACAAGTATCACCAACCTTGAGCTTGGTGGCGTCTCAATCGGTTATGTCATTGTGACCTCTGAACCAGCAGACAGCCGAGTCTCAATTTTGAGCGTGTTAACATTTATAAAAGACAAGTCTCAACCCCGAGCCCTGTTGACATTTACAAAAGACAGGTCTCGATACTTGTTGACATCTACAAAAGACAAGTATCACCAACCTTGAGCTTGGTGGCGTCTCAATCGGTTATGTCATTGCGACCTCTGAACCAGCAGACAGCCGAGTCTCAATTTTGGGCTTGTTGACATTTACAAAAGACAAGTCTCAACCCCGAGCCCTGTTGACATTTACAAAAGACAGGTCTCGATACTTGTTGACATCTACAAAAGACAAGTATCACCAACCTTGAGCTTGGTGGCGTCTCAAATCGGTTATGTCATTGCGACCCCTGAACCAGCAGACAGCTAAGTCTCAACCTCGAGCCTGTTGACATTTACAAAAGACAGGTCTCAACCATACTTGCTGACATTTACAAAAGGCAAGTATTACCCCTTTAGTCCTGTGAGGGCTAATCTTGAGATTGGTGACTTCTCAATCGGTTATGTCATTGCGACCTCTGAACCGGTAGATGACCAACTCTCATTATCCAATCCAACAAGGATTACGTTCTCAAACGGCTACAATATAACTTTGAAAGGACAATTCAGCAAATGAAACGTGTTGGAGACTCGATAGGGAGTCAAAACAAAAGAAAGAATTTTCATTGATTCGAAAAGGATGGGATACATGAAGGCACATGTACAACGACCTACAGTCGTACATTGTAAGATCTGATCCGCTCTCCAAGGGAAGCCAGCCTCGTCCTCCGGTCATCAGCAGCCTGGGCAAGCGCTTGCGACTTCAGCTCAGCCTCGTCGAAGTCCATCGTCTGGGCCAAACGAGCTTCGACTTCCACCAAGGTTGCCCTCTGCGATGATCCCTGCTACGAGAGTTCGTCACTTTGAGCCTTGAGCTGCTCAAGCCGCGCGGCTTCTTCAAGACGCACCAGTTCAGCCTTGGACAAGAGAAGGTTCCCCTTCCTAATCATCTCCTTGGCCTTCATAATCCTATCTTCAGCATCAAGAAGAGCACTGGTGGAGGCATTGATGTCATTTCCAACCTCTGCTTATCTTGTTTCCAAAGATTTCAAATCAGAGGAAATAGCCTCGGCGGCTTCTTGAGCGGTAAGACGGGCCTCATGCTTTTGAGCAACAAGGCGCACAAACCGCTCACTAACCAAGGGCTCCAGGTCTGAGAGGCTAAGTCGGCGCCATTCCTCTACGTCCCTCTCAAATTGATCTACTAAGAGTTCCAAGGCAGTGGCCTGGTGGTACCCTTCAAGGTCCCGAATACTTTCAATATTGCGGAAGAGGACCACCTTCAAAGTCGAGAATGGCATAGTCGAACCTTTCAAGACCAGGTCAATGCATCGCCCTAAGTCTTTGTAAAAACTGTCGACTATGTCGCCTATAAAATCGTTTTCAACTTCGGCCACCTCTGGTAACGGGCAACTTTAGAAAAGTCCACCAGCCCGGTTGATACCACCAAGGAAGGAGCAACAGGAACACTAACAGCAGTAAGACAGGCCGTTGGCGATCTCGGCGGAGTCTTCATGGAAATCAGTACACTAGCCACCACGGAGGTAGGACTAGTGACCATCTCCTGAACAGCAGGTTCAACCACAGGGTTGGAGAGGTAGGGCTGGTAATCACCCTCAGCTCCGCGCTTGGCAAAATTGTCGGCACCTCACTCGTTGTTATAGTTGGGAGTAAGGACACCTCCGGAACTGCCGTTTCTTCAGCCCTGGTCCTTCGGCTGGCTGGGGCCAATAAGAGGGCAGGTCGCCATATAGCGCATCCAACACAGCAGCATCCGCTACGGTTGAAGTGCTCATATCACCCCTGGACTCCCCAGGAAGATCAGCCGGTTCCCTTGAAGCTAATGCACCTTGAGGCCGAACACCTGTAACAAGACTGTTTAGACAGGACACAACATGCAATAGAAGCCAAGAGGTCAGGACAGTACCATAAGATGACGTCGCCTCAAACATCTCGGCAGCCGCATCAGTCTCTATGGCTCCATCGGAAAATTCTTGGCGGAATCAGCACGAATGGCCGGCCCGCTTTCGCTTTCCGAGTCTCCCGTAGACCATCGAATAGAGCTTGACGCTACAGGACTTCCTTTGGAAGTCCCAGCGCCCGAAGGACCAATGTCCGCTGCATCATCTCCGGACTCCTCCGGGTGGACAAAAGAACCAGCCTCAGTTCCATAAGTAAATAGGGGATCATAATGTTCCCCTTGCTCTTCAGCCGCCTCAGCTCCGATAATCAAGAAGAATTGATAATAAGTCATTTGGAACACACAAAAGACCTATTATATAGACGGAGTTGATCTTACCCAGATCTGGAGCAAATTCACCGGTAGTCGGTTCAGCAACCGATGGGTCCGTTATTAACGGGATAGCAGGAGGGAACGCTGCTGAGGGTTCGCCCTCTACGACAACCGTAGGAGCCTGGCGACGGGGTTCTTCGCCAATGACTTCCTACGAGATCTACCCTCCCGCTTTCTTTTGAAGTGGACATCAGAATCCTCTTCCTCCACTTCTTCTACACGATGAGGGGAACGACCCCCATCACACCAGAGCCAGTCGCAGAAGTCTCAGCCCCCGCTCCCACTTCGAAGTGAGGACTTCCTGCATCTGAGGCCTCGCTGTCATTAACAGCGACAAATTCCTCTATACCCGGGACGCGGACCCTTTTGCCTCCCCTCTTCTCAGAAGCCTTCAGTTTCAACCGCTGAGAAATTAACTTCACACCAGAGCTGTTGGCCTTGAAATCGAGGGGTGTGGAGTTGGAAGTTATGTACCACTGGCAGAAGCACAGGGGCATTTGAAGATTGGGACTCTTCAACGGCGTACGCAGCCGCGCCCCAGTACCGCCTGCAGTAAAGAATCGCCAGGCACGGGCCCCGTCAATTAGACTCCCCACGAAGGCCAAATCAGGATTGGGGTTGCCCACATATAGCTGGTCGTACCCAAATTGCCGAGCAAACCAGCTGGGGTCATAAGGTTCCAAATAGTAGGTATCCCCGTTTCTGTACAGTAAGTGTGAAGGCCGGATGCTGACCAGCCACTCAAAAACTCCCCGGCTCAGGGAAGACCGCCCTTCCCCCGCATCTCGGAACTCCTCGTTGTATCCTGCGCCCCAAATACGGGGAAAACAGCGAAAGAGACTGTAAACGTCATATCGACGCACCAATTTACGGGCCTCAGCCACGTATTTCTTCAGCCACGAACGTCCTTCGAATCTGCGGAGGAGCGCCATTCGAACACTTTGCGGAGGATCCTCTCCAACTCCAATCAGCGAAGGACAATGTAAGGCGAACCACGCCATCAGATAGGTGTAGGGCAGACCTATCCTAGGATTGGGTCCGTCACAAGGCAAAATGGCTCCCTTTCCACGCTTCGTTGCTGGCGGCCTGCAAAAAGCCTCCGTTAATGCACGGAGGCCTCTTTGAATTTAGCACACCATGGCCGGGAGAAGACCCAGACGGTGACCATGGACCAAACGAACAACGGGCAACAAAATATTCGGATGAACGATGTCACCCGAAGAAGATGGCACTACGCATTTCTTCAGCCAGACGGTTAAGAAACCGGCCAGCAGTGCCTCCCGAGACATAGGCTGACGAGCCTGATGATGGAAGCTCCGAAGGACATCACCCTTCTCATAGGGACCATCGTCTTCAGTTATGACAAGATCCCTTTGAAGGTGCATCTGCATCCGTTCAAAGATATCCCCATCAGCAACTCCGCAATGTGCTGCTTAAGGAGCATTTCTCATATCCGGGAACAAGTAATTCCCCCAGCTCTTCAAGCTACAGGAAGTGTCCTTGCTGCCACCATGGATGCCGGAACAAATGTGCAAGTGGCACATTAACTCCCGATAAGTCTCGAATAAGGCAGGCTCTTGCTTCTTCAGAAGAGCCAACTCCGCCTCGCACGGAAAGTATTCTTCATAAGGGAGAGACCCGAAAGGCAAAGCAGAGATTTCCCACATCTTATGCAAAGCCATGCCCAACTCGCCAACAGGGGTAAAGAAAGTCCCTGAAGCTAGGCAATACAATTCAAAGATGGCGTAAAAGCATGCCACATTCATCTCAATGCCGTGGCAGGTCGCCCTGACGGCCTCATAGAGGTTCAGCCTCTCCAAATCCTCCTCGAAATGAGCAAGGATGTAGGTAGTCAAATCCACCCACCACGTCTTTGGTGGGTGAATCCAGCCTGGAGTCCTGAAGTCAGTAGCTGGGTAGTTCCCATTGACCTTGCAGAATTAGTTGCCAAAGGTCAGCACCACTGCAGGATTTTCTCCCAATGGGATCTCTCGTGACACATTCCCAGGATGTAGCCCATTATGCAACGAGGAGGCCCCGCTCTTGCATAACCAGGAGGTTGAAGCATCAATTTTCCTATGTGGACAGAGTGAGCATTTCGGCTCACGTCCCATGCCATCTTCCGAGCCTGCGTCACACACTGGAAGGAAGACAAGAAAAATGTCGTCTGTTGGATGGAAGGTAAAACTTCTCATCACCCAACTGGAAGATCCATTGCCCTTCTCCAGCCTGTAGTTGGTGATCAGGATCTGGTGCGGCATCCCTGTAGGGGCCGGAAAGTTTGGTGGTCGGAGAAAGTGGTTTTAGCTGTAAAAGATTTCCTTGATTCAAGCGAAACGATTACAACCAAAAGAACTACTCTTCCCTCTTTTCCAGTTACAAGGGAGGGAGGATGTCTGAATCTTCCCTTTGTTTAAAGCTGGGTTCTTCGTGTGGCGATGGAGAGTGAATCTTGTTCTCCGTTGACCAGATGACCGTCCTGGACCGTCGGGGGTCTTCTCTTCGGCCGGTAGAAAGAGTAACTCAGCTCCGTCTACCAAAACTCTCAAAGAGGAGGTAGGCGAAGAGCGGCTAGTACTCAGTAAGCTCGCTGAAGAGTCGTGCTTCCCTCTTGATGATCCTCTTGCCTGGATCGATTTTGATGATGCCTTATCTCAAAGCTCTCTCCCTTCAAAACTCCGATCTTCGCTCTTTTTCATAGCAAACAAGGCTATTTATAGGGGTCTCAGGGGGTGAAGGTGCCTCCTGAAAACACTCCCGAATGAGGGCCACTACCCGCTACATGCGCGGTGACTGGCCCCGCAATCAGGGCAGTTGCAACTGAGACGCGGGCGTTGGGCCAAACGCGCCTTGAAGTTTGAGACGCGGGCGTCGAGCCAAACGCGCCTTGAAGTTTGAGACGCGGGCTTCAGGCCTTCACGTCTGGATGCTGAGGCGCGGGCGTCGGGCCGACGCGCCTTGATGCTGAGACGCGGGCTTCGGGCCGACGCGTCTGAACGTTGAGACGCGGGTGTAGAGCCAACGCGTCTTAATGCTGAGACGCGAGCATCGATTCCTCGCGTCTAGAGCTTGAGACTCTGCTTCCTTAATGGCTGGTCTGTTAAGTCATTTTTAGACAGCCTACAGAACCCCCTCCAAAGTTTCTGATATTCCGCAGTTGAATGGGACGGATTTCGGAATACTTTGGATCTTAGCCGTGTTCGCGTTTATGACTGGACTGTTGATGCTTCGGGTTTGATCTTATCTGGAATTGGTCTTCGTGAGTGTACTGTTGAACTCTTTGAAGCCGTCAGAGTTGATCGTGTGAGTGTCTAGATACACAGTCTAGACCTCCCCGATTGCTTTTAGTCTGTCACGGGTGCGCTTTTGGCCGGGAGTGGTTGGTTGTCTGTTTGCGTCAGTGTACTGTTGAACTGACTTGCAGAAGCAGGAGACTGGACGCAGGTTCCCTTTTGAAAAAGCAGAGACTGCTTTAAAGACGCGACTTCTTAGCGAGACGCGATGTTTGGCCTGTTTGAGGGGACGCGGACTTTGGAGAGACGCATCTCTTGAAATGCAGACGCGATTTTCTGGGTGCATTTATGATGATGCTGACGGGGCATGTCCACCGAAGAGCCGCGTACTTTGGGGCGCGCACCTGTGCCATGTCATGATTACGCCGCCAGCTGGCCTGGGGAAACGGCGAGATTTCGCCTTTTGGCGCGCGGATCTCCCGGTTCATTAAATGAACTGCTCCACGTGTCAACTTCTGACTTGTGGCGGGGTCGCGACGCATGATCTTCCCTGTTTAAACAATGATTTGGCTCCACGCGTTAGGCAGCGATTCGCTGCAGCGTTTATTGGGCCAAACGCTGCGTATCTTCGCAAATCTCCGTGCCTATAAAAGGCAACAGTTGGAGAGATGTATCTTCTTCTCCGAACGAACGCATTCTCTGAGAAAAAGAACTTCCTTCTCTGTTCAACTATTCATCTCCTCGCTCGGATTTCTTGATCTTCAATGGCTCCCAAGACAAAACCGACTGCATCGACCTCAAGGGCGACCGTCGCCGAGGCTGAGAGAGATGCTTCCTCTGCGTAGGAGGGTGTTTTCCGAGGTAAAAATGTACCTTCGGTGTGGGTTCCGTCATTAAAACATGTTCATAGAACCCTAAGGACCTTTAACACAAGATCGTGTTTGATTCTCGGACGCTGTCCTTGAGATGATAACCGGGGCGCGGGCCTGATGATCCGACGCTGGTGAACTCTGCACTCTGGGTCCTTCACTTAGAATATTTCTAATTGTGAAGGTCTCTGGACGCGATTTGCAGAACGCGGATTTGATCCATGCGTTCTGTGCTGCGTTTTGTGCCATCAGGCGCTGGCGTCCGAGTCCAAGCACTTTGAAATTTCACAAGTCTTGGTTTGCAGAACGCGGATTTGACCCTTGCGTTCTGTGTCTTCAACCGCCGATTTTGTAGAATCTGGCGTTTGAGTCCAAGTACTTTCGAATTTTCATAAGTCTTGGTTTGCAGAACGCAGTTTTGCAGGTCTGGACGCGGATTCGAAAAATTCCTGCGTCCAGTATCTCTTCTGCGTTTTGGTGCAAGTTCGCAGGTCTGGACGCGGATGATAACTCCTGCGTCCAATGTCTCGGCTGCGTTTTGAATTATGAACACTTAGCATCTTCCCTTATTTTTGGCAAAGTATCTGACCAGTGTCTTTTTCTTTTGCAGTGCCGCATGTTTCAGGTTCACTTGCCAAGATGCACCATTTTGGCCGCGTGGGTGGTGCCGACCGGGGCTTGACCTTTGTGCAAAGAATGAGTGTCCCCGTGACTGCTGACCAGTTGCTGGATCGCAGGCTCTCTAATGTTAACAGGAGAACCTTCCGGGCACTTATGACCGATGCCGCGCTCAAACGGATGACGGTGTCAGGTTGGAGAAGCCTGCCTTCTTCTTTGGGGATCATATCTATGATGATGGCCGTCGTGTGTCTGAGGGACCTATAAATGGCTCCGTGAGATAAAGGGCGGAAGATTCTTTCTTCCAGACATGGAGAGGATGTTCCCGATGTCCTACTTTCAACACATGTCTGTTCCCCGAAAGATGGAATGGGACATTTCCCAGTATATCCCTGAGATCGCCCTTGGTGACTTTGGCCTCCAAAAGGTAGACCGCCATGATAGTCATGACGGGTCAGTTGTCGGACTGTTCCCTGCGTCGTCCAAGCCTGAAATCCCAATTGGAGAGATCCCGGAGCTTGCTACCACCTTCCTCAATTCCTTCATAGAAGCAGGGGTGACTATCCTGTCGACTTCCGTGCGTATGGATGGGTCCATTCTCCAGAGAATTACTGGTGGGGTAGGATGGTGGGTTTTGTCCTTACCAATCTTGAGGGGCCGCTGAAGCGTGTGGGGCTGTACCCAGCAGTCAGGGCCGTGCAGTGGGGCGTCCCGATGAGTTCCCATAACTTCTTTGGGATTCTGGAGCGCTACAATCCTCGGACGGGGACATTCTTTACTCCGGTTGGAGAGATGGGCCTTGCCCTACACGAATTGTATGAGGTCTCCGGGTTGTCGTCAGGGGATATTCCTTACGAGAATTTGTCCCAACCACCAGGGAGCTGCGCCTTTTGGAAAAAGAATCTCCTCAAGTGTATGAGACCTACTGGGAGGTAATGTGCCATTTCTACATCTGCGGTCAGACAACTGCCTGGAGGTCAGGAGGCGTCAAGCAACTATCCTGGGCTGATTATCTGTTTAATAATGTCAGCAATAAAGATCTCCCAGTAATCCGACTAGCTCCTAGTTCTGGTGGGGAAGTTGAAGACAGGATCGACGCAGCTTCTGACAAGTTCTACACCACGGAGTCGAACGAGGACGGCTTCGACCCTGACTTGGTCTTTGAGAGCTTTCACCATCAAGCCCAGACCCCTATTTCTGATCAGGCGCTGTTGGCGGGCTTCCTGATGTTGTGGCTGAAGAGGTGTGTGGTGCCCACGCTACCACATGAAGTTATTGTGGCAGATGTGGTGTACCCGGCGGTACTCTTGGCTCATGGCCACCCCATAGCCCTTCTTCCCGCCGTGGTGGCTGGTATTCAAAGCGGGCTGCGGGTGTTGACCAAGAGCTTCTGCGGACCCCCAAAGACTGCTAATTCTCGTGGGGAGCCGTATACCGACTCAGAGGGGAACCCGACGGTGAGGCACCCCAACCCGCGAATTGAGCTGCCTTACACGTACCTCATGGCTTGGTACGTGATGCATTGCCCATCTCTAATGACGGCGGCGCGTGGGAGCGTGGATCATATCCCATTTGTGCAGCGGCTGGAACGTTCAGAGTGGCATGACACCTACCTGTATTACATTAGGAAGCGTCTTTCCTGTGCCGCCAATTACCAGCTCAACCGCTGCTTTCCAGAGGTTCAAGGTGCAGCCCCCGGGGAGCTGTTCACGGATGTCGCTGGGCGGGATGACTTCTCGCAATTGCCTGCTGGAGCCTTCTGGTGGTTGATCAATATACGACCAGGATATGTGCTGTTTCGCCAAGGAACTTCCTGCACTATCGAGCCGTATATGCCAAGTCGTTTTGCCCGACAATTTGGCTATGATCAGCTTTACGTCGGGAATCCCAATGCTCAACTTGCCTTTGATGGGAACCTGTTCGAAGGCGCTCGGGCTTGGTATTACAGTGTGGCTGGAGGGACGGGAGCAACGTTCCATCTACCCGACGAGGCGCCTAAGTGCCGTATGAGCTTCAGCTTCTGTATTTGGTACTCCCAAGCCGGCCAGACGCCAGATCTTATTCCGGAGTCTTCATGTCTTGAGAGTATCAATGCCAGTCTCGAGGAGAGGTCTGAATCCAGTAAACGTACTAAACTCCTCGACCAGTACCTGAAAGCTCAGAGGGAGGTCGAGAAACGATCGAGGAGGGAGCCCCCAGTAGTGAGGGCGGCACCGCGACCGGCAAGGGCAAAGCCGCAAGCGACGAGGGCGGAGCCACCAGCAATGAGAGTGGAGCCGCGACCGGCAAGGAGGTCGAAGCAATTGGCGAGGAAGCATCGTCGACGCTCTGCTTCTGTAGTTGAGCCTGCCCCAAAGAAGGCTCGGAGGGACTTAACGGCTGAAGTCTCTCAATCTAGAGCTATCTCTGCTGGAGTTGAGGTTCCTCCTGAAGGTGTCCCTGTTAGAGTTGAGGAACCGCTGGAAGATGAAGATTTTCCAAGCTTGGTCCGTGCTCCTAGGTCACGCAGCGAGACCGTGGAGGAAGGGGAGCTTGTTGAGCGACCCCTTATTGCTGGTGATACTGAGTCACCGGAGATTGACATAATGGGCGAAGAGGATGTCGAGATTCCAGGAATCTCAACTCAGCCCGAATTTCCTCCTGCTCATGAAGGGAGAGACGAGGTACAGCAGCCGGGGTCTCCTAGCGTCTTTATTTCCAATCCTCGGGCAGTTGACCCTAGTCCTACCACTGGGGTGATTGGGGGTAAGGCTCCTGTTGCAGAGCTTCCTCGTGTGGCGCTATCGTCTTCTTCGTCATCGGGAGAAAGTGACTTTGAAGATGAAGTCGACCATGGCGATGAACCCGCTCTTCCTGATCAGAGCAAATTCTTCCACATCTCGGAGGAGAAAATATACGGGGGTGAATCATCGACTGCGTTACCGCTGGCGATATCCCTGCTGAAGGTATAACTTCCTCGCATGTCGAGGCGATGGAAACAGAGTTGACCCACCCAAGGGGATTGAGGCTTCGGCCGCTGAGATAACCTCGGAGGGGGTAGCTGTTGAAGTTGGGGAGCCTTCCACTTTGCCAGGAGGGGAAACAACCATTGAGGCTGAGGAGGCTTTCACTCCGCCGGTGGAGAAGGCTACTGCTGAAGCTGGGGAGACTCCCATTCTACAGGACTCGACGCCTCTGGACCTCGAACCTAGTAAGGCAGCTCTGACTGAGGGGGCTCAGGTGGGGAGTCTGACGATCGGCACCCTTCCAGAAGCCACACAGCTCAATCCTCGGTGGAAGTTTCTGAAGAGGTTGTGCTTACAACTCCTTCCTTGGTCGTGGAGGCTCCTGCAGAGGCGGCGCTCCAGGAAGCGCCAGTGGGTAGTCTTGCTCTTGCCACATCGACGGCCGGCACGGCTCTTGTGCGAGAAGACCCGCCCTATATCCCTTATCCCGTGACAGAAAAAGGGTCGGGAAGCTTCTTAGGTGGTGAAGACATGGGGGAGCTGGCACGTCAGATGGTGCAACAATTCTTCACCTCGATGGGATCATGTATTGATCTCATCTTCCGTGGACACAGCACCTTCCAGTTCGCCCAGAGGCTTCTTGAAAATATGGCCGTGAGCGTCGAATTGGCGGGAGGCCCTTCACTTGCCAGAGCATGCCTGCAGGTGGTAGAGCAACTTGGAGATAACCTGCGGGAGCTGGAATCTTTGGAAGATGCTGGTTCTTCCGGTGAGGCCCAGGCCATCCTGACTAGGCTCCTAGCTGCTCAGGAACGGGAGCGACAGGAGGCGGAGGCGCAGATCACTGCCGAGGTCCGTGACCTGAATATTCCAAGGCTGAATTTCAAAAATTAGCCGGAGATTCGAGGGAATCTGAGCTCAGTGTGCAGAGCACGGAGCAGGTCATCCTCAGAACTCGGGACATTATCGCCAAGGCGGAAGCTGTTCTTGCGCTAAATGAGGAGAAACTTGTTTCCCTCAAAAAGGAGCTTGAGGAGCAACGGGCTGCTACGGCGCGTGCTGAAGAGAGTCTATCCCTACAATCTTCCAGGGTGGAATCTCTGCGGATGCAGCTGGCTGCCAGAAGTTTCTTATCTGAGGCGGAGCTGCGGGACCGGCTATCATGGAGGCTGAGAGGACGCGCCAGCATGAGATTCACCGCCTTAGGGAACAAATCCGTTCCTTGGCGAACCAAGACATTTAGCCTTCTTTTCTTCTTCTTTTTTTTTTGTAAAGAAAAGGGACACTCTATTTATTAAGAGTGTTTGTATCCACTTCTATCATTTCTTGATATAATAGAAGTTTTCTTTAGAGCTTTTGTCCCAATTTCTTTGTCCTGTGTGGATGAGTCCAACTCTTGATCACTAGTCGTGATTACTGAACTTAGGTAGGACTAAGTTCTTTTAATGAGACGCGGTCTTGGCGAGACGCGGCATTAATCCCACAGGGTGAGACGCGGTCATCAGTCTACCGGAACTTAGATTTCACTAAGTCCTTTTACTGAGACGCAGCGTCAATCATAAAGTGAGACGCGGTCATCATTTCATAAGAACTTAGATTCTACTAAGTCCTTTTGATGAGACGCGGCGTCAATCACAAATCGGAACGCGGTCTTCTTGATGAGATGCGGCGTCAATCAAAAGATGAGACGCGGCATTGATCCGTAAAGTAAGATGCGGCTGTCAGTCCCTGAGACGCAGCGTCAATCACAAGGTTGAGACGCAGCTCTGAATAACGCAAATCTGTCTTGCGCGGATCGGGCAGACGCAAGAGATGCAGCCTTGTCTGCTGAAGGGACGCGGCTTTCCCACCTGCGTCTAATGTGATCTGACTCAAGATTTTAGGAGATCTTTGCTCGTCAGGTCTTCACTGTCGATTGGGATTCCGAGTCATCCGTTGATTCCCAAGGCAGTTATCACGCGTCAACTCCTTATTGGACTCAGAGTTACTGCCCTTGGACGCAAAACCGATGCGGGCGGTTGAAAACCGGCGCTTGCGACGGTTCCCAAAGCGGCGTTCCACGCGTCAATCCTTCACTGGGCTTTGACAATCGTGCGTGACGGTTCCAATTAATGCCTCATTAATGGCAGTTATTAGGGCCTGCCTATAAATAGGGTGCGCTCCCCTTCTATAATCCAAGCTTGGATTATTTCTCTTTGGTGGATTGCTCTGAGAAGTCCCACCTTCTTCAGAAAAGAGTTTCTTGATAGGGACTCTGTCTCCATGGACGAAGGTAATTCCGAGGATGAAGATGACCCAGAGCTCTCACGCTTCGGTTTGGTCTCTTCAAGAAGAACCCCCTCTCGGATCATCTTGGACGCCTGCGTTTGGGTGCAGAGAGGCCAACTCTGGCCAGAGGTCTCTGCTGGTATGTCCCCCGATGATGTGTATAGCCTGAACTTCGGTATGATGATCTGAATGAAGTCCCGGTGCATTCCTCCTCTGGAATTTGTGCCAGTGACTTGACTTCTCTGAATGCAGGCGCTTGACGCTGGCTTTGCCCATTGCGTTTTACTGCCTTGGCGCGTTTCAGACCTGAATCTTGCAACTCCTGTTCACCCAACAGAGAGATGGCAATTTTTGGCATTCTGAAATTCTTTGCGTCTGGTGCATTAGGCGCGGGTACAAACTGAGGCTGCGTTTGAATCCTATGCGTGGCGCAGTTTGACTTGCGTCTGTTTGACTGTGCGGGTCATTCCCGCGTCTGAAGTCTCGAATGGCTGCCGCGTTCTGTTACTCAGTTTCCTTTATAAAAATGTACAGAGTTCCAGATTTTCTGACTCTCTTGCTTATTCTTTGCAGGTAGGCTTGCTTGTCCTTTTTCAGGTTTGCTGGGCCCCAGAAAGAATATACCGGCTGGCGAACTTGCTCCACGTTCGTTTGTGAGAGATTAAATTATGGTCCTCGTCGTTTGTGAGAGATTAAATATATCTCTGACGAGGACCCAACCCTCGCCAAGGTCTCTTCAGATCTGGTGCAAGAGATGGATAGGCCGAGTATCGGCGAGGGTGGTCCGGCGGTTACGGTGGCGGAAAAGATCCTCTTCCTCTCCCAACTCCAGAAGTGACATCAAGGACATTCCGTTGGATGGCCTGCTGGGGAAGGGATGGTGATGAATGCAGGACTCTCTGCTGCCGCTGGACCGAGTGGAGGGTGGCATCCTTTGTGATGACTCCGAAACTTCCTCTCTCACCCCAAGAGTGACTCCATGTTTGTTGGATGATCTGCTAGGGAAAGAGACGCGCCTGAACGAAGGGTTGCAGGACCTTCTGTTGCCACCGGACCTCAAGAACACCATTGCTCTTGGCTTAGTCAGCTAGGGCGCTTTCGAAGTTGGCGTCATGCATCAAAGTGCAACTGGTTCCAACAGTCGCCACTTCTTCGGACATCATGCACTTAGGATCAGATGCGGCTTCAAGGAGTGAGTACGGCCTCAGAGAGGGAGAGGGACTTCTTTGTACTCCTTAATTGTAACACTCAATCTTATTGTATAAGAGAGCGTTTTGTATCACTTTCATGTGTTTGGATATGAATAAAGTGACACTTTTCTTTTTGCCTCTTTCTGTTGTCTTGAACGTTTTGTTTAGAAGCAAAAGAATGATTTTGGTGGACCCGCCACTTTATAAAAGAAAGTGACAGGTGGAGTGCGTACCCCCAGAGAAAGTGAACTTTTATCAAGGATTTGGGATTAACTTGATTAAGATCAGCTGGGGATTTTGATAGAAGCATTGTTTATCGGTGTAATGTTAACCAACAATGCATCCCAAATGAATTTGATACTCGGTTGGGGAGAATATCAAATGAAACTAGACTCGTGGGAATCTAGTAAGATTTTTACCGCTAGAGGTGTGATATTAACTTAACGTTTAGAAGTAGTCTTGTCAGAAGTGTAATATTAACTTGACAAGGACGTGAGTTAGAGGTGTGATATTAACCTAACTCATCAGCATCTCAGTTTTATTTGGGAAAACTGAGGGTGTCACTGTCATAGGTGTGATGTTTAACTTAACAGTGATAGAAATGCTAGAGGTGTAATGTTGAACTTGGCATTAGTCGTCTCGGCTTAAAGAAGTCAAGGAAAGGTCATAGCCATAGGTGTATTGTTGAACTTAGCAATGACTCGGATGCTAGAAGTGTAGTGTTAACTTGGCATCGTCCATTTCAGCTTCGATATGGAAGTCTGAAGAAAGGTGACTGTCAGAGGTGTGATATTAACTTGACAGGCACTCGAAGTACCGCTTAGAGGTGTAATGTTAACTTTAACAGTAGTTTTGTCAGAGGTGTGATATTAACTTGACAAGAATTTGCTTGCGATAGGAGCAATTTGAGGACCTGTCATTCTATTGATGAGAATTGACAAGTGGAATTTGAGGTGCCAGAGTATAGTGTTAACTTGGCAAATTTGAAAGTTTGTTACTCTATGCAGAGTTAACAAGCCAGGTTTGTACTCGACAAAGAGTATTCATTCCAGAGGTATAGTGTTAACATGGTAATGATTGCATTTAGTGGTCCTACCATTCTATGGATGAGAATTGGTAAGGGATTTTTGGAGGGAAGAGTGGAATCAAGTCCACTTAGGATTTTTAGCAAACCCTCAGCTATCAACGGATTTGAGGTGCCTTTACCAACTACCGTTTGGGTCGGGCTAGCCATGCTATTCCTCTCAGCATGATGAGTTGTCGAAGACTTATGTTTGGACTTAAAAGCCAACATTTTCCTCTATCCTTAGCCGTCGGAGGCGTCGGATCAAATGGGAACGTGTCCCTTAGGATTTTTAGCAAATCCTCAGCTGTCAACGGGTTTGACATGCCTTTACCAACTACCGTTTGAGTTGGGCTAGCCATGCTCTTTCCCCTCAGCATGATGAGTTGTCGAAGACTTATGTTGGACTTAAAAGCCAACATTTTCCTCTATCCTTAGCCGTCGGAGGCGTTGGATGTTTCCGATCAGAGGTGTATTTTTAACTTGATCGGTGGAAGAAAGCCATCTAGGGATAGTATTTCTTCAGGAATTTGCCATTGATTGGCATCATGAGTGTATCGCCATTTGAGGTTATGAGGCGATACGATCCATTTGAGTAGACTGACTCTACTACAAACGGTCCTTCCCATTTGGGTTGGAATTTTCCTTTTGTCTTGTGCGTCATGACCATGGGTCTTCGGACGGCTAAGACGAGGTCGCCTTTCTTGAAAGTTCGGGATTTGACTTTCTTGTTGAAGGCTCTGGTGATACGAGCTTGGTAAAGCTCGATTTGTTGTTGGCCTGCAGACGCTTGTCGTCCAAGGCTTCCAATTCTTGGAGTCGCTGTCGATGCTTCTCCTCTGTTGTCATTTCCGCTGTCAAGGCGACGCGAAGAGATGGAATTTGGATTTCCAGTGGAAGGACGGCTTCGCATCCGTACACCAGGAAAATGGCGTGGCTTTAGTTGGGGTTCGCACAGTCGTGCGATAGGCCCATAAGCATTCGCCCAACTTATCGTCCCAGTCCCGTTGACTTTTCGAGACGAATTTCTTGAGAAGCTTGCCAATAGTCTTATTGAAAGCTTCTGCGAGGCCGTTAGCGGGCGGATAGTATGCCGTTGATGACACACTTGGATTCTGAACTTGGCGCAGAATCTCTGAAAAGCCTGGCTGATGAACTGGGGTCCATTGTCATGGACAATCCGCCGAGGCACACCGAAGCGTAAATAACGTGATGTTTCACGAACTTGATCACGTTAGAAGATTTCACCTCTTTCAAAGGGATAGCTTCGGCCCACTTTGAGAAGTAATCGGTTATCGCTAGGATGAACCGATGTCCCTTTGATGATGGTGGGCTGATAGGACCAACCACGTCCATCCCCCACATTTCGAACGGCCAGGTAGAGGTCGTAGAGTGGAGGTATCCTGGTGCTTGATGGATGAAATCGCCATGTATTTGACAGGCGTGACATCTTTTGGCATAGGCAACAGCATCGGCAACCATCTTGGGCCAGTAGTAACCCAATCTTTGGAGTCGGTTTGCCAGCTTCGGGCCAGGTTGATGAGCTCCACACGTACCATCGTGGGCTTCTTTCAACACTTCGTGGGCTTCTTTTGATGAGAGGCACCGGAGTAAGATCCCGTCATGCGATCTACGATACAATGTTCGCGAAATCGCATTGTAGTAGAATTTGGAGGCTTTCCTTCGGATGGCAGCCGCCTCCCTGGTGTCTTCGGGCAAGATGCCGTATAAGACAAAATCAATGTAGGGGAATCGCCAGTCTTTAAGCTCTGGATCGGTTGACACTTCAGTGTTTCCTTACCGCGACGATCTCCCGTTGACCTCTGGTAGTCTCCGAGGGGACTTTTTGGGCAGTATAGGTCGTGGCTATAGTCGAATATCTTCTCCATTGCTCCAGCTGGAAGAGCTAAGGAGGCAGCAAGGGATGCAAGTGCATCTGCATGCGCATTTTGCTTGCGCGGTACATGTCGATGTAGAAGTTTGAAAACCTCTCGGCCATGTGGATTGTCGCGTTGTAGTAGGGTACTAGATCTTCATGCCTGACCTCATACTCTCCGCGAACCTGGCTGACGATGAGTTTGGAGTCACCGTACGCCTCGAGATTTTTAACGCCAATCTCATCGGCGAATTGCATCCCAATCAAAAGAGCGTTGTATTCCGCCACATTGTTGGAACAGGGCTCGGTTAACGAGATAGCTCGGGGAATCACGTAATTTTGTGGGAGACGAGTACCACTCCTACCCCCGCTACTGTGTGTCCCTTCGGGCTTGCCCTTGATGCACCGTCGAAGAAAAGTTGCCATACTTGACTTTCGAACGATGTCTGAGCTAGGCAGACTTCGGCGACCTCATCTGGGAGATCCTCGTAGAGTTTGGCTGCCCTGGGATCTGGGTGTTCAGCTAAGAAGTCCGCCACCGCTTGTCCCTTAATAGCCTTTTGTGGCAGAAAATGCATCTCATATTGTGATAGCAATATGGCCCATTTTGCCAGCCGGCCATTTAGTGAAGAAGGCTTTGTCATAAGTAACCTCAGGGGGTTGACTTTGGATATGACATTTATGGTTTGGCCCACCAGATAGTGTCGCATTTTCTGAATAGCGAACACCAGTGCCAAACATTCCTTCTCGATCGGGTTGTACCGATGTTCGGCTCCGATCATCGTTCTACTTAGGTAGTAGATTGCTTGTTCTCGCCCCTGGTCATCATTCTGAGCTAGTAGAGCTCCCAAAGAATGATCCATTGATCGGACGTACACCAGGAAAGGCTTTCCGGATACCGGAGCCGCCAGGACTGGTGGTTGGGTGAGGTAGTGCTTGATCTCCTCAAATGCTTGCTGGCAAGCGTCGTCCCAAATGAACGAAACGCCCTTCTTCATCAGCTTAGCGAAGGGTTGGCATCTCCCGGAGAGATTTGAAATGAATCTGCGGATGTATGCCAATCGTCCTTGTAATCCTCTGAGCTCCTTGAGGCTTCTGGGGGGTTACATCTCTTGGATAGCACGGACTTTCTCCGGATCCAAATGGATTCCTGTGGAAGTCACAACAAACCCTAGGAATTTGCCACTGGCTACCCCCAGGAGGACTTGGTGGGGTTCATCTTCAATTGATGAGCCCGCATGATGTCGAAGACCACCCTCAGGTCTGCTATGTGATCACCTTTAGTGCGGCTTTTCACCGCGATGTCGTCGACATAACATTCCACCGTTTTGCGTATCTGCCGATGGAAAATGGCATTCATGGCCCTTTGGTAGGTTGCCCCCGCATTTTTCAGACCGAAGGGCATGACGGTGTAGCAATATACCCCTAAAGGTATCCTGAAGGAGGTGTGCTTTTCGTCATCGGGATACATCTTGATTTGATTATATCCTGAGAACCCGTCCATAAAGGACATTCGCTCGAATCCACAAGTATTGTCAATCATGACATTTGTGATTGGCAATGGGAATTCGTCTTTGGGGCAGGCCTCGTTTAGATCACGAAAGTCGATGCAGATCCGGATCTTTCCGTTCTTCTTGGCGACGGGGACGATGTTGGCTACCCAGTCGGGATGCTGTTCCTCCCTGATAAAGCCGGAGTCAATAAGCTTCCTGACTTCTGATTGGATTGCCTCCATTATCTCTGGACGGAACCGTCGCTGCTGTTGTTTAACAGGCTTCATGTCCGGATTGATGTTGAGGCGATGCATAGCCACTTGAGGATCAAGTCCAGGCATGTCCTCATAATTCCAGGCGAAGACATCTATATACTCTTGTAGAAGAGATATTAAATCCTTCTTCTCTGGAGGCGACATGCCGTCACTTATGAAGATGGGTTTAGGATTGTCTTCATCTCCTAGGTTGACTTGAACAACCTCGTCTTCTGTGGGTGGCTCACGCTGTTCAAAGCGGATGTCCCAAAGAGCATTCAAATGTTTGATCCAAGGATCTGTATCGGATTGGATCATTTCTTCATCTTCATCCTCCAGATGGCTTGTCGAAACCATGTTTACTGAAAGCCTTTGAAGATGTTGCCGACACTGACATCTGATTCCATGACGACGTGTCTGATGAGCAGTCATGACTTGACAGTCTCTCCGAATCAGAGGCTGATGGCACTGGAGTTGATATATAGCCCAACCCCCGGCGCGTCTGATGATAGTAATCAGGGTTTTTCCCTTTCGGTACAAAGGATCGAAGCAGTGTTCTTCTTCCTTTTCCGAAGTTCAACCCAGGCCTGTTGGTTAGATCATACCCCATGCGCTTCATCATCTTGAGCGTTCTCAGTTCATAATGATTGAACTGAGGGGATTCATCCTCACCTTCCGATTCTTCGTGGGGCATTGGTTTCAGATGCGATTCGCCCAAAAAGTATTGGTCTTTGGCCTTTTCGTCTGGCTGGAACCATGAATACAGACTCTTGCGCGTCTCCATTATCCTGGTACGTCCCGAAGGATGATTTTATTGGTACATGCAATGATGTCAAAGCATCCATTGCCGACCAGACATCCTCATCTACGTCGGTACTAGTATCCGACGGTATTGAATCAGACTCACACGCAGGGAAATACGCGAAATCTAAATCTTCATTAATATACCAACCGCCTGCATCGTCGGTGGTATCAACATCGAGCTTATTAGTGCTCTTTACAATGGGCTCCAACTCCCACAGGCACTCTTCTTTCTCAGGCTCAATGTCAGCTTCATTACCAGAGTCTGGCTCCTCTGGTTGTGGGGTTTCATTAGTCTCCTCCGGATCCTGATATAAGAGGGAGTCCGTGAAATAATTTTCAACCCCTTTAAACGGATGCCTTTCGGCAATCAACGTTCGGACCTGTCCACTCTCGTCAATGTATTTCATGACTTGGTGGAGAGTAGAGGGAACGATGGAATTGCGGTGAATCCATGGTCGTCCCAGCAACAGGTTGTAGGAAGTGTCCGCGTCAATGACGTAACACGTCACTTCCGATTTGAGGCTCCCGATCTGGCATTTGAGCTTGATCTTCCCCATCGGGCGGGAGCTGTTGGCATTAAACCCGTAATAGTCGTCTGGGTAGGGCTCAGACGATGGGTAGGAATGCCTAGAAATTGCATAACCCGGCGAGGTATGATGCTTAGCGCAGACCCTGGTCTACCTGGATACGGTTCACCTCGGATGACCCAATATACCCTGTGAAGTATAGGGGTCGGTCATGCTTCCCTTTAACCTGCATGTCGTCTGTTGTGAAGGTGATGCAGGGAATATTGGGGAGGCGTGGAGGCAATCCTCTACATCTTCCTCCCTTGGCACGCGGGTCATAAAGACCTCAGCATTTGCCAAAGCTTCTTGTAGAGCCTCTCTGGTTGACTTTGATAGCCTCAGGAGTTCATACAAGGTGATGCGTGCCGGGATGTTGGCTAGTTGAGCCAAGACGTCGAAGCGGTAAGGTGTCGAGGATCCTTCCGTTACACCTTTCGCAGAACTCGAGAAAACCGAGTTTCTTTCTGTTTCTCCCCAGGCTGTTTAGAGGAGGGCTTGGCTGGTTCCACGGCTGGTTGCGGAGAAGCCGTTGCTGTCTCGCCGTACTGCTTCAAGTATGCCTGTCCTGAACGGGTCCCTGCCGTAGGTTGGCTGGGCTCTGCGGCCAGGACTATTGTTTCCTCTTCTGAGTCAGTCAGCGAGGGAACATCAGTGTCCGCTTCTCGAGAGGAGGCGCATATCACATGGCAAGATGAAGCCTTCCCTTTGCCTTTGGACTTCCTGTTGGTCACAGTCGTCCATTGTTGCTCGTCGACGAGGTCAGGGTGGACCCACATGATTTCCCCTCGAGGTATAGGGACGGGTACCAAGCCTTTCTCCTGCTGCTGATGAGGGTCTGTGTTGACCACCCTCAGTTCTCCTTTCGGGACAGAGATCACCCCCACGGGTGTCGGGGGTCGTGTCCCAAACTGGAGAATCGACGTCATGTTGGCCGTCATCTTCTTCTGCTCCGGTCGGAGTTTTAATACCTCCGCGTCAATCAGAGCTTGAAGGATGTCCTTAAAGACGTAGCAGCTTTTTGTAGGATGACCGAGCATCCTGTGGTATAAGCAGTAGGTGGGATTGTCGGTCTTGCCGACTTCCTCCGGGCGCCTAATTTCAGGGAGCTTCAGTCGATTTGCTCTTGTTGAGTAGCTTGAAGAGCGAATCGACATGTTCCTCCTTGAAGGAATACTGCTTGTTGAGGCGTGGCTGGCTTGAAGAGCCACTTGCCCTGCCTGTTTTGAGGTTTGGTGGGAGATTTGGTCTCCGTCGCCAAATTATCCTTCCGCTTCGTCTGGAGGGAGGTGTCTGGTGCACGCCTTGTCGACCTCTCTGGCCTGGGCTTGCCTCTTCCGCTCTGACGCGGGCGACAATCTCCTCAGCCTGTTCACCTTGCTGGACTAATTGTTTCCAGGTGCGGCTTTCAGCAACTCCTATTTGAGCAAGGAGTGAGGTTTGGAGATTATGGCGACATGTTTCCACCAGGGTGGCCTGGGTCCATGCCGCTTGGACATCGGAGTGCCATGTTCCGAAATCTTTCTACGAAAGACTTGACGGACTCTCCCTTTCGCTGTTTTGTAGCTAAAAGGGTAGGCATTGTGACCTCCGAATCATCTTCGAAGAAGCGTGTCAGAAACAACTTCTCCAAGTCGCCCCAGTTCTTGATTGAACCTTCTGGGAGCTTCATGAACCATTCAAGGCCAACCCTTCAGGGTGCCGATGAACAGTCGCGCCAGGATGGCATCGTTATCTACCACATTCCCGGTCTGGGATTTGAAGTAGTAGATGTGCTGGTTGGGTGACCCCTTCCCGTCAAATGCTTGGAGAGTTGGAGCCTTGAACTTAGGAGGGTACGGGACTAAGTCCCATTCTGCCGATAGGGCCGGACTACTCCAGCTTCTTGGAGGCCTTTACGGTTGGTAAGGGCCTCGAGGCGCTGCTCCAGTTGACTCATTCTTTTAGCATGAGCCTTTCCCGGGGTCTGGTCACTTCTTGCCTGCGACGAGGGCTTGGACACATCCGAGGTAGATCGTCGTGTCTCGTCAGAAGATTCGGAGGGTGGGCTTCCTCCCTTTCTCCCTTTCCCCTTCGGTCGTCTAGGAGGAGATCTCGCTCTTTCTTCAAGCAATTTCTCAAGCATATGCTTGAGGGAGTCAATGGATCTCTGTTGAGAGGCGATTATATCCATCTGGTGCTTCTGCGTCTGCTCTAAACGCCTGGTCGTCTCCTCAGGAGTGTCGGCCATGTAGGCGGAAGCCTCCTTCTCGACGGAAGAGTTTGAAGCCTGCGACTCCACTATAGCGGAGTGAGAACCACCCATTCTAATGCCGCGGGCTAAGCATTATAGTCAATTGGGGGAATGGCCCCCTGTCCGGGTGCGAGTGTGTTGATACACCCCCTCTGGCTCAGAGTCAGATTCCTCTGAGTTGTCCATTAGTTGTTTCCCCCCTTGCTTCTGCTAGTCATGTTTGCAGTAAGCTCCGGGTATTCAACATCTGAGAAGGTTCTCCTCCTGTGGTAGCGTCTTCTTTTGGCTGACGGGGAATCAGGGTCAGCTGTCTAATTAAAGACGGCTGTTGCACGCCTGACTCGCAATGGCATCCAGAGAGCATCTGGATGAGCTGTTGACAGCAGCATGGAGAAGTGGTCTGATTGGCACTCCTTTTCCTTGTCAAATAATCCCTCAAATCTGTGGGAGGGGGATTAAAGAGACTGGTCTCGCAACGTGGACGACGGAGACAGTCATGTGCTGTTCAGCCTGGACACCGGTTTCAGAAACGCGCTGTTGCGTCGCGGCTACGTCACGCGCATCTGGCGTCTCTGTTGATATGAGATGCGACTTTCGCGTTGCTGTCTGCTGCGTTGGAGCAGAGAGACTTGGGAGAGAGTGGGCTGCTGGGCCCCACGCCTATGGGCGTGTGCTTCCTGCGTTTGACAAGACGCAGAAGCTTCGCTTTGGCGTTTTGGCAAGTTGGTCTCCAGAAGGCCCAACTTGGGGAGTCTCGCGTTTGGGTCGCCAAACGTGGATCTCTCGCACTGGACGAGGTGCGGGCAAGGCATCGGATCGTACGCTGCGTTCAACCCCAGTCAGAAAACCAACATTTCCGACCGAGTGTTTACGCGCGCGTCTTCTCTGTCGACGCTCGGCATTCCGATTGCGCCGTGGAGGAAGAGAGAAGCCAACAACTTCCTGGTTTGTAGAACCAGGGGTGTTTGCCACGCGGGTCTCCTGAGAGACGCTGACGCGGGCGTTCTGTGCGACACGGTCGATCGCACCAGTAGATGTGCCGGGGACCACGCGGGCCTTCAGAGAGGCCGTTGGCGCGTGTGTTCTGCGCGACGCGGTTGATCGCAGCAGAGGAGTCTGAGGTTACGCGGGCCTTCTGGGAGGCGTCGGCGCGTGAACCAAACTTGGCACAGTGGGCAGCAGGAGCACCCGACAGAGCCTCAGATTGGGCTTCAGGGGGCTGTCCACTTGAACCCTGCGGCAGACGCGGGTCTTTGGGCTCTTGGAGCCAGAAGAGAGGAACTCTTCATACTTCGCCTGGTCGAACTCGACGACGAGGGATTCGACCATTTTCCCCCTTACGGAGAACGTCATCTTGCACCACGGTGCGCTCGTCAGTAACGAAGGTAGTCCCCAGCGGAGTCGCCATCTCTTGTAGGGGCCGAAAAGTTTGGTGGTCGGAGAAAAGTGGTTTTAGTTTAGCTGTAAAAGATTTCCTTGATTCAAGCGAAACGATTACAACCAAAAGAACTACTCTTCCCTCTTTTCCAGTTACAAGGGAGGGAGGATGTCTGAATCTTCCCTTTGTTTAAAGCTGGGTTCTTCGTGTGGCGATGGAGAGTGAATCTTGTTCTCCGTTGACCAGATGACCGTCCTGGACCGTCGGGGGTCTTCTCTTCGGCCGTTAGAAAGAGTAACTCAGCTCCGTCTACCAAAACTCTCAAAGAGGAGGTAGGCGAAGAGCGGCTAGTACTCAGTAAGCTCGCTGAAGAGTCGTGCTTCCCTCTTGATGATCCTCTTGCCTGGATCGATTTTGATGATGCTTATCTCAAAGCTCTCTCCCTTCAAAACTCCGATCTTTGCTCTTTTTCATAGCAAACAGGCTATTTATAGGGGTCTCAGGGGGTGAAGGTGCCTCCTGAAAACGCTCCCGAATGAGGGGCCACTACCCGCTACATGCGTGGTGACTGGCCCCGCAATCAGGGCAGTTGCAACTGAGACGCGGGCGTTGGGCCAAACGCGCCTTGAAGTTTGAGACGCGGGCGTCGAGCCAAACGCGCCTTGAAGTTTGAGACGCGGGCTTCAGGCCTTCACGTCTGGATGCTGAGGCGCGGGCGTCGGGCCGACGCGCCTTGATGCTGAGACCGCGGGCTTCGGGCCGACGCGTCTGAACGTTGAGACGCGGGTGTAGAGCCAACGCGTCTTAATGCTGAGACGCGAGCATCGATTCCTCGCGTCTAGAGCTTGAGACTCTGCTTCCTTAATGGCTGGTCTGTTAGTCATTTTTAGACAGCCTACAATCCCCGAACATGAAATCGGGCTTCCTATAAGTTTGATGGTCGACATCTTCAAGGGGAGCTGTAGTCAGAATACTCCTCGTGGTGTGCTGGTCACCGCCGTGAATAAGCGTGTCTCGGACGACAGAACTCTGCTCACTAAACAAAGAAGCTTGCCCTTGAAATTGCAAGCTGATATTGCCATCAACTCCCCTGGTCATCCCGAATAGGCTGTTTGAAGGACCAGGAGTATAGTGCACTACAAGAACAAAACGAACTATGATTAGTTCACCAGCCAAGCGAACATGAAGACATAAATTTTACCAAGGCATAGTCCCGCCCAGTGAGCAAAGCCAGCAAGGCGATAGCTTCACAAAAGCTTAATCTCGCGGATAAGTCTGCATCTTGCAGAAAATGCCCAAGTATTACTTCGCTTAAGCAGAAAGTGGTATAGCCCTAAGGGCTGACGTCATCAAAAGGGCATTATGGTCAAAAACCATTCTTGACAGCCATGACTGAAGGAACAGACCCGTATCCTATTCCTCAACAGGACGAAGGCAGCCCAAGCAATAGCTTCGTACGGAAGCTTAGACAAGAACCGTTCAGTTCTTAGTTCCCC
Source organism: Agave tequilana (assembly GCA_038442645.1). Classification (NCBI taxonomy): domain Eukaryota; kingdom Viridiplantae; phylum Streptophyta; class Magnoliopsida; order Asparagales; family Asparagaceae; genus Agave; species Agave tequilana. Next base: position 68,379 of record JAVJIF010021302.1, read on the forward strand.
GTCCAAGAAAATAAGGGAAATTCAAGGAAACGGATTCCCTACAATAACAGATCATGCTCGATCGTTCTGGATTCATCCAAAGATAGCCAAATATCGGCTTTAAAATAGAGATGGCAGTCTCTAATCAAAAAGGGAAGTCCCTTATCTGCAATTGGTCGTTCGATGACCGGAGGAGGAGAAGGACCCTCCGCTACAGAAGTTGCTACTTCTTTCCCCACTCGTCTCTTGGGCGCCATTGAAGAACTACGGAAGTTCTTGAACTCTTGAATAAGGAGAAAAGAAAGAAGAAGAAGAGTCAAGTACTCTAGAAAATTCAAAGAGAAATGATGATTTTCTCTTAGCCCGATCGGGCTTTTATAGGCCAATCAGCGCCTGAAACGACGTCTCGTAAACAGTACAGGCTGTCGTTTCAAATTAATTCAAAAACGCCGCCTAAAGCGCCTTCCCGAGAAGTGCTGCTTCAGCCACTAAGGCTTAACCTTGCCAATGAGCCAAAGTGCGGACTTCGAACAAGTTCATCAAGAACTTTGCCAAAAAGATTGCCTTAGCCCACTAAAGGCACAGTTCGCCGATATGCCAGCATCGTGCGAAGCTCATTCAAAAAGGACTCTGTCCTAACTCTGCACAAAGTTTAGCCCCGCTATGGCCAAATTCTCAATGAAGTAAGGTTGAAATCAGATGAGCAGAAAATGACTTTCATTGATTTAAGAGGAAAGGTACATTGATGCTACATCAAAGTTGTATTTCATACAACAAATTCAGTTGCTCAGCAAGATCATTTGCGCAAAAGACATACAAGTGGTTTTATCCGCTTTCAAGCCAGACCAACTGGACACGAAAGGCCTTCCTCCTGCACAAGGCCATAACCAGTTGTGCCCGAGGCGGGCCATAATTTGCCACCAGGAAGCTGGATCACTTTTGATGAAAATTGGCAATGAACGTATCGCCGCCAACACGATAGATCCCCTATAATGGGAATTGGCAGTGATGTCAGTGATCTCACAGGTGTGAACGTCCGCTTTCCCGAAGCGGATCATCTCCAACGAAGCGGCCACCAGCCTCACCTCAGAACGAATCATCTCGGATAAGAGGCTGCCACCAGCCTCTGGGACACACATCAGTTGCCCAAGTTGTTCCTCCTGCTTAAAAGTAAAGCTTCAACTGGGAAGCATAAGGCAACTTTCGGTCTCTTTCATCAAGACACAAGATCGGCGAACATAGCTCACTGCAATGCAAAATTAGAGCAAGTTAGCAGTTAAAACACAGAAGACACTGTAAAAGCGCTAAAGCCGAATTCTTTGGGCAAAGCAATCCGATTTCAGTTAAAGCAGAGGATAAGCCTCGCTCGCACAACAGTGATGGGCTAGCTCAGCAAAAGCCAAGTCCTAGCCTCGCCTAAATGGCTAAGCCAGACTGATCCTATGGGATACAGTCTTAGCCTCACCTATATGGCAAGACTGGCTCAACCTTGAAGATACCAGGTCCCAAGTTCTGCCTGTGTAGCGGACTTAACATACAATGAACTTTCTGTGATCAAGTCAGAATGATAGCTTCGTTGCGGAAGCTATGTTAAAATCCTTCTCTGCAGACCAGTCAATGCAAGATGAAGAGTAAGGGAAACTAATCCCTGAAGCAGCTGTTAAAGCTGAATTAAGGGAGATGAATTTCCTAAAATCGGTGAAGTCGTTAATGATCAAAACTTACCGGTCCTTGGCCAGATAATGACCAGAGTGGGCATTCTCACTAGTTTCAGAGATCTGAGTATCTCTCTCAAACCAAGAGAAGAGAAGAAGAGCAGATCACTTCTCTTCAGAGGACTCAAGTGTCCTATTTATAGGCCCCATGGCTTGAGCGCTGCCGCCTCAAGCGTGGAAACACGAGCGCATTTAAGGCATTTACTGCGCCTTGAGAAAAGGGATGGTTTCCCTTGGAACCGTGCAAAGGGAGAACGTCTCCCTCATAAAGGCACTTATTGCGCCTTGAAGAAAGGGAATATCCTCCCTTGAAAACGCGCGAAGAGAGAATATCTCCCTCGATCAGTGCGAGAGAAGAAGTGATCCTTCTCGTAACCAGCCCACGGCAGTTGGCCTCGGGAAAGCGACAAATGTTCCAGAGCGAACTTACCTAGCCGCGAAGCTGCCCAGATGCGAGTCTACATGATTTCTCGGCGAATCTACATCCTAAAGCAGGATTTAAAGCGAAGCTAAACTCAACCATCATGACGACATTCATACTCCACACACCACCAATCAAAGCAGTTCAAAGTATTTCAAAGTCTGAGCCATTGCAGACTTCTGAAAACTTTGAAGGGGGTCTTGTTGACACTTAAAAAGACAAGATTCTTATTGGTCCGAACAATGTCTAAAACTTGTTGACATTTACAAAAGACAAGTGACAGACGAGCCTGAAGACCAATTTTCACCCATCTCCGAGGGACAAGGAAGCAACTTGGACTCCACTGATCCAGCAAGCAGACAATGAACTCGGATTGTTTCTAAACGGACCTCAGCAGGTCTAAGATGCTAGCACTTAGCATTGCATGAGCCCAAAGGGATAGCCTCGCCTGAGAGGCTAATATCACTCGACTTCGCCTTGAAGCCATCCAAAGCCTCGCCAGGAAGCTAACTTATAGCTTCGCCTGAGCACAACTCCGCAGAGAGTTAACTTCACTTGAAGCCACACGCAACTGCGCAGAAGGATGTTCGGTAGCTTTGCCACAGATGTTATCTAGCTCCGCCAAGGGTTTCTTTCGGACTTCGCCAGAAGCTGTCTCCAGCTCTGTTGTGAGCTCAACGCGGTAGCTCTGCCATTGGTCTACTATGGTCAAACCTTTGACCAATCAAATCTCCAGATGAGATCAAATCTAATCAGGATTGAGATCGAATCCAATTAAGATCAAATCAGAGATGAAATTTGCAGTTGATTGCCACACTCTCTTGACTCTCCTAAAACGAGTAAGAAGATCAGGGGAAATCCTCCAACGATATGAAAAGGATCAAGAGGATCAACCGACCTGCCATTTCTCTAGCTTCGCAGAAGCTGATCCTAGCCTCGCAGCAAGGCTACTTTCCAGATTCAAACAGATTCGATTCAATCTGTTTCTATATTTTCAAGGGACAATTATACCCCTGCTCTCCCTATAAATAGCCCATCAGGGGTACAAGGAAAAGGAGAGAGATCTTTTTAAGAGAGAGAAGACGACGGACAGGTGCAAGAGAGAGGACTCCACAAGCAGAGGCTTCTTGACGACGCACCGTGCGTTCTTGAATTCAGAGACTTTATAGAGAATTGCTTCTCTAATCAGGTTCTTATACCCTAAATACCTTCTTCTCAAGGAATCTCCGGAACCAGGCGAGAAGGAATTCCTAATTGAAGGCGATTTTGAGAAGCAGCAAGAGGGTTCTACCAACCTTCTATTCTCTGATTTCGGAACCAGGCGAGAAGGGAATCTCATCGCTCGCATCGTCAAAGGACAAAGTGGTCGCGCGCTGACCAGA
>JAVJIF010021303.1:0-76483 GCA_038442645.1 Agave tequilana
AATAAGAATTCAAATCAGTACCTCCTCAGAGAAATAAAAAACTCGCATCCAAGTCAAATAGGAGAGAGATCCGTATTAGGAAACTGCGAAAACCTGAATTCTTCTCCAATGAATATGAGGACAGATCGGTATTAGGAAACTGTCAGAACCTAAATTCTTCTCCAACGAATATGAGGCACTCCAAATACTAAACAATCTCAATCTTGACTCGTGTTCATTGACTCCCTCCGTAGAAATTGGCCCTGCTTTATTTGGTGAGAGGACTTTCAATCTATCGCTCTTTCACACTCTTGTTTACCGTTTTCTTTGCTGTTCATAGCATTAAGGACCGAAAATACTAGCAGCAAAAACTGACAAGTACAAATATTTGGAGAGGATGTATGGAGTTTACTTTCTAGAAGAGTGGAGGGTACATATTTTCTCCAATTTTTGGAGGAAACTAGCAGGTAGGATTTCAGCATAAGGTTTCTGTCAGTGATGTAGTATCTGAATCTAATAAGAGAGTTCCAACCTTTTTTCTTATCTCCTCTCTCTTTGTTGCAGATATCTTGTATACAGTTCCTATCATTGACTTCATAGAGTTTGTGGACAAGTCTTGAAAGAGAACAACACTTCGGTGGAAAATGAAAATACAGAGAAAATTGTAGTAGCGAGACCCGTGCCTTCAAGGCCTCATTGCAGTTACAGGTCATTCTCCGAGCTCCTTGCTGGTGCGATAAACGAACCTCCACCAAATGCTGAGACGATGGTTGCAATCAGGCCGAAGGCTGTGAGGTTTAAAACCCTCACTGAAACACTCCCCACATGAAGTAGTCCTTCTCTCAGGTGAGCGGTAAAAATTCAATTTTGAAGATTTGATTTACTTGGTTTTACTGATCAGCAGTAAATTTGCAGTCGAGTTTATCAGAATCGGCCGCATTTGCTACTACTTCGAGAACGGTTAGTAAATCGCCTTCCATATGCAAACCTTCGGCAAAATCTGTGACTAATGCAGCTTCTCTTGTGTCAAATATGGTCAGTAGTCTTATCTTTTGTGCTTTCTTTCCTTGTAAATGATTATGATATATTTTCAGAATCGTTTCGTTGTTTTATTCTGTTATCAGAAAACACTAGCAGATCATCAGTCACAATTCCAAGATATAGATCTACCAAACTACCTCGTTCAGAATTCAACTTCACCTATTTCTGCAAATGAGATATATGAACGGTCTGATTTAGTTCATGTAAACATGAGGCAAGATGTGAAGGTTCAACAACCATCAAGCAGTGAGGACAGACCATCATATGATGGATACAACTGGCGAAAATACGGGCAGAAGCAAGTGAAAGGGAGCGAGTACCCGCGAAGCTACTACAAATGCACGCATCCCAGTTGTCCCATGAAGAAGAAAGTCGAGAGATCGTTTGATGGGCAGATAGCCGAAATTGTTTACAAGGAGAACACAATCACCCGAAGCCTCAGCCACCCAAGCGTCTCCCGACAGTATCAGAAGAGAGTGGTGGTGAGAGTGGTGGTAGTTTGTTGGGCTGTGATGCTCCAATGCTGGAAATGTTGCATATAATGTTAGCATTGAGAATTACAGTGAAGCAGGTTTGTTACGCAGTCCTCATTAATGTATCAGTGCCGCGAACAATTATAGTGATGGGATGCTGATCTTGCAGGTTCAATAAACGGCGAGTATGAGATGGGAAACACAACTTCCAGTATCGGAAATGACAGACACAAGCCGAAAAGAAGGTATGAGATGCAGATTTGTAAGCATACGCAGCAATCAATAAATATGCGACTAATTGTATGTCGACAATATGCATTGATGAACAGTCTCCGGATGGTCAAGAATTTGATATACTTTCTTACCTATTTTTGAACATATAAATCATATGAATGTCTCATGTTCATTCAACTGTTTGTTGCTATAGGAAACACAAGGATCAAGTTAGCGGAGGAGGAACTGAATCCCAACATGTCAGAGATCCTGAATCTTTGGTGCAGACTTCTACTGAAGAATTGCATGTCGTAGGGGATGGGTTTCGTTGGCGAAAATATGGGAAGAAAGTTGTCAAGGGAAATCCATATCCAAGGTAAACTTTACCTGAAAATTGAGTTTACATACATTTAGATGGTAGTGTAGTGTTACTCTTTTTTTGTGAGATCTTTTTCAACATTTGATGATGGCAGGAGTTACTACAGATGCACCAATCTCAAATGCAATGTTCGCAAGCACGTTGAGAGGGCATCAGACGATCCAAGATCTTTCGTCACAACATACGAGGGAAAACATAACCACTGAAAAATGCCAGATAAAAGGATGAACTCAGTTTATTCTAGTTCGGATACACTATCCCTTGAAAAATCTAAGCAGTGGGTTTCTATAAGGTTTTCTTCGCGCTTTTGGTGATGATTCATTTTTACATTTTCGGCGTAGTTCAGTAATTGTTTTCACAGCTGACATGCCAGTTTTGTCAGAGTTGATCTTTACTGGTAAAAATCGCGTAAATGTTTTTTTTTTTGTTTTGAAAAACATAGGGTGTTTAAAGAATTCTATAAAACCAGTGTGTCAAAACTGAAAGGAATTATCAAACTACGCCGAAAATGAATTATGAATAAAGAAAAGCGCAGAGTAATTTATCAGAAGATCTTCAAGCCGATTTTTTTTTTTTTTCTTTGTTCTTTGAGCTAATCAGACTACTTTCAGCTTGAAGTTTTACCTAGTAAATGGAATAATTTTTTTCTTCTACTTATATGTCAACTTAATTGATGGCTGTATTCAAAGGTTTCAAGTAAAAATTCTGGTTGCAGCTTTGTATTGACTGTTTTCTTATAATTCAGAATATTAGTGAAGTAAATGAAGAATATAATTGTGGTGTGATTAACATTTTCTTTATTGGTGCAGATGCTGCAATAAACCATAATTTGTATTCTAAGTTTTTTTCAAAAAGGGAGAAAATTCCTCTCATTTTAATTGAGGCATGAGTCTAATTTTTTCAAGTGTTTAATAGATGAACTAATAGAATATTACTTGCTTCTCTACCAATACAATATTTGTACAAAAAAAATTAAATCTTTGAAAATCATGCATGCAAGTGATGAGATAGAAAAATCCTTAACAAAATGTGAATTTTGCTATCCCATAGGTGAAAAGTTTTCATTTAATTTTGGTGATTTTGCATCAAATTATCCTATAATTAGTTTTGTATTAGTTTTGTAGTTTATTGTTTCAGCCTTAATAATGCCAACCAAAAATATTTGTTTCTTTAATGGAAAAAAAATGACCCTGATCCAATTAATCCAAGACACAAAAACAAATCACATAATATAAATTACATACTCCTAGATCTATGAAGTAATGGTTGGCTTGAATTTTTCTCCCAACCAATGATCTAAAAGAATTGTCTCCCATCCCCAACCATTTTGGTTGGCCAACTTCATTATTAGATTGTCTAAATTCTTGGCTTTAGCAGCAGATTCTTGTTGGGATTTGGGTCGAACAAATAGTCCCACATCGGCTAGACGTGGAAATGGTCTTGGATATATAAAGATTTGGGCAACTCCACCTAAAAGGTTAGTCTCTTGGGATGGTGCCCCAAGTCCTTCAAGTGGTATCAGAGTCATACCCCGAACTTAGTCGTGTGTGTGTGGGTACGCGGTGTAGAGGAGTGACCGACTGCCTTACTTCACATAAGGCGTGCCGTTGGATCTCGATGGAGCATTTGATCTTCCAGTGTGAAGATAGTTGAGCTTGCAGGGAGACTCTTTATTCGAGGGGGGATTGTTGGGATTTGGGTCGAACAAATAGTCCCACGTCTAGACGTGCCCCAAGTCCTTCAATTCTTTCCTCATTTCTTCCCAAAAGTTCTTAGTGTTGGTAAGTGTAAATAGGTCCAAAAAGATTGTTGATAATCTTAGGAAAAAGAAATCAGTAATGTTTGAAGATGCAAAAAGATTCAATTAGATAGGTCCAAAAATTGATTGTCAAGCCAATGCCCCATGCTCAAAGGAAATTTTTCATGAATAATTCACAACTTTGTTTGCTTTCCTCTTCGCCGCTCAGTTGTACAAGTTGAAAGTTTTAAGAGTGTTTGGTTTGAATGAAGTACTTCCTTTGTCTTTTCTTATTTGTGATCTTCAGTTTGCTCTACTTTTCAATTCAGAAACGTTTAATTCGTTTTTACTTGAAACATACCTAAAAGTTTATGATCGGTACTCAGATTCAGCAGATGATCGTTGTGGTAATACCTTGTAATTTTTATTTTTAAGAATAAGATTGTTGTCAAAAAGAATGCAATAGCATGTAATCAGTGTTTTAAATGGCGACCACAGCAGCTACATCGGCCAGAAAAATTTATCGGAGATGGGGATATATCGGGGATGTTTTCAAAAATCGGATGTCAAAATCGGACTGTAATATACATATATCTTCTTGTCTTAAATCGCATCTCAATAAGACAATATATGCATAAATTATATAATCTACATAAAACATCATACTTATATGTTTAAGATATACTTAACTCGATAACTTACATTAAGCCTATGAATCCATAATCACTATTCAAGTGTAGAATCTTCGAAAATGTCACATTGTCACGTCACTCGAATTACCCAATACCTAATCTAGAAATTGGGTGTAAAACGCTATATCGGTCCAAAATCGTCGAAATTGCGGCCGATATATCGGGTGCATGCCTATTATCGGCGATTTTGGATGAAAAATGCTATATCGGTTTGGATGTGTTAAATTATTGAGGCTATGTGCCGTAAAAAAATATCGGCACAATATCAGGGTTATATCGGAAATATTTAGAACACTGCATGTAATAGAGTATAGAGTCATTACACTCTAAAATCAAATCACTTTGCGAGATGGTTCAATATGGTGAACAACACAACAAAGCAGCTTGCAACAAAGAAGATGGCCAACAAGTTGAGATATGGCGATGAATCTTGTAAAAATGATCGATCCTCAGCTTTCAGTTTCATAGTTTACTTCGTTGGAAAATCACAAAACAGTCCACTAAGATCGGATCTAACTTCTTAAAGACTAAGAAAATTTTTTTGTGATTTTAAAAGAGGGCTAAGTAGAGCAAGGACAAGTGTTTTGCTATAGAATATACACTCTTAATTTTACCATTATTTTTTGTTATATATTGAATAAAGACCTCAAAAAATTTAATTCTAAAAATGATCTCTGACAGATCATGTCGGTGCCACGCAGGCGTTGAGTCGTTTCGTCTCGCCTGCATGATGCTTGGGTGCAATTCTAAAAAATCCACCTAATTTTGAAAAACTAAATGACGAAAATGAAAAAATAAACCAAAAAGAATCCAAATCAACACGCCAAGTAGGAGTCAAACATACAACTTTCTGCTTAGGAAACAAACGCTCTATCCTCTAGGCTACAAGCATTTTGATGTTAAAATGCTTAATACTAAAGTTTTAAAATTGAAGGGTTGGAGCGAACCTAGACATAACAATTTTAGGTCTGAATTTGGTGAAACCGGTCCTAAAATTGTTATCCAGATTCATCAAACCTCGACAAAATAAATTTCCTTAGTCTATTATAGTAGACTCCAAATGAGCTTGAATTAATGGAAAATTTCCAACTTTTACCTTACTCATGTTGTGTACTTCAGTATACAATTTATGGAAGTAAAAACAGTTACCAAAGAACCTTTTTTTCTTTTTTAATAAAGAAGAAATTTTAGCCGGTGTAGAAAAAAATTTTAAAGCATACAAAATTGTTTTATAAATGATTAGTAATATCGCTGAAGGAGATCTCTCTCCCTCTTCGCTCTTGTTGTTTCTTTTATGAAGAGCCAAACCTAAGACTTCACGCAATTCATATAGTTCGCTCTTTTACATCTTGCTAAAACTTTAAAGACGAAAAAAAAACTTTTGTTATTAATGTGTTATTGTTGTCAATATTGTTATTACGCAAAACAGGAAATAATTTGATTGAATTTTTTGTCAGCTCTATTTTTTGTCAACAGAAAGTAAAATTGAAATACAATCCTCACTGAGCAGAAAAAAAGAAAAAAAAAGAAAAAGAAAAAAAGTCTATTGATCACTTGTCCCTTAAATGTCCATTTAGTTTTTTTCATCTCTGAGTCTCTCTTTTCTGCAGTTTTCCCTTTGCATGAACCTTCTTCGGACTTCTTTCAGGTTTTGTTCCATTGATAAAGGGAATTGGGTGATTTAGAATTTAGCGGCGGCGGGTATTTTTTGGGGAATTTGGGAGAACGTAATAGCCGAATTTTTAGCAACAAGGTCAGGTCTCCGGTACAGGCTCTTCATACTTGCTCTTCTTGTATTTCTGAGTGGAGCATTCTCGTTTCAGAAGGGGCTAGGGAGAGGATATGATGAAGGTTAATTCAGTTTCCGGTAAATAAAGATTCCGACAGTTTCTCGGAGGACGCAGTGGAAGGGCATGAGTTGTTTCTGATCACATGTGAGCGGTGTTGTGGTGGGGTTCCTATTCTCAGAACTTGAAGCTGGTTGTCTTTGATTCTCTTGCGTTAGGGTGTTTCTTTTACATTGTGATTATTATATTTTCTTTTTTTTTCCCCTTTCTTTCTCTTTTTTTTCGTTTATGTTGATTTTTTTCCTCCCAACTTGAACCTTTGTGTGCATTTTTTTGGGACGACTTTTGTTTTGATTTTTTTTTTTCCTCTGTTATGTTTCTATTAAAAACTTTTTTATGAAGCACGGAGAGCCTATGGGTTCCCCGCTTTGTTTCTAAAAAAAAAGGCAAAAGGAGAAAGTAATTAAAAGAGAGGAGGGCTTAAATTAATAATAGAAAATTGGTCTTGCACTCCTCTCTTTTTTCAATTAATTTAAAGAAAACTCTAATTACAAATTTATTTTTGCCTTAGTCTCAAGTCACATCAGTATAAATTGATTCCTCACAACGCCTACTTCTTTATATTTTTTGATTTTTTTTTTTTACTCTTCCCTATTGCTCAAGATATTGCTCTCTCCTCAACCTTAACCCTGACGAGGAGTAATTCACGGATCGATCTGCGCGGTGAGGTCGCCGTGGGGGTTGAAAGTGGGGCTGAGAGCCCCTTCCTGAGGGCTCGGGAGTGGAGCCCCGGACCAATTTTTTTTGGGATTGATTTTTTACAAATCTCTTTTGTTCACGCTCACGTTGAGTTTTGTTTGTATTTGTTATCAATGTGGTATTTAGATTTGAATTGTACATCGATCATTACTACTGCAGTCAAAGTTCTCACAAAGTCCTCACATAAAGGATTGTGACCTTGAGTTTTTTATTTGTTTTCTGCTGGATGATGACGATGTTAAAATGTGAGAATCCTTTTATGTGAGTAATATGACTCAAAGATTGCAGCTTATGACCTGATTTCAATTTTGAGGAGTTAGGATTTTTATAGGGGGTAACACTGTGAGAGAAGAGATGGTCGCGATCTCCATAATAAGGACTATGATCATCGTAACAGTCCTCATAAAAAGAACAGCGACTATAGTCGCAGTCTTTATTATGAGTAGCAGTCTTCATAATAAGAACTGTGATCATAATAACAGTCCTTATTATAAGTAGCAGTCTTCATAATAGGGACTGAGATCATGAGGACTACAACGAGACAGTTCACAAAATCGCAGTCGCGGAACGCTTCGAAGTCGAAGTCGAGGTCGGAATTGCAGTTCACAAAGTCGCAATCATAATTAAGCGCTTTCAGTTGTAGTCGTGGTCGCGATTAAAATTTAAAACATGAGTATTTTAGTTTTTTCTGCAATCTAGTGCTAACCAAAAAAATGAGGGCCAAGCGAAAAAAAAAAATTGTAATTAAAGTTTTCACTAATTAAATTTTAATATAAGTGGTTCCACCGAAATCCCTCAGTTAATAAATGCCTAGATCTCAACTCAAAAGTCGAACACGTCCAAAGGCATTTTGGGGAACTTTTGTTATCTAACCCAACCACCTCAACTAATCTCCAAAAGTGGGTCAAAATAATAATTATCTCATTTTTATTATTTTTCTTACAATATATAAATCATGCAATAAGTCCCAAAAGCAAACTGAATAAAATAAAAAAGAATAGAATATTCATTTTAAAAAAAAATTTTAATGTCTGAGCAAAATCCCATGTTCAAACCAAGTGTACGGTATACCAGACATCCATCAGTGATTAATTACTTCTCAATAAAACACTGACCCAGTTTTTCTTCTCATTTTTTGTAGCATTCATTTTCTCTCCCTCCCTCTCTCCCTGTCTCTGGAGGCAATGGCTTGTTGTCCCTGGGCTGCAAAATCCATCAAAAAAACTAAACAGAAGGAGGATCAGATCAAAGCGAACTCAGGTTATTCCAGCCCTCCACAAATTGCACAGCTTTTTAGAATCCTGGAGCTCTTTGGGTCTTTAGTTTTGGGCTGGTTGTTTAGGATTTGAGCTTAAAGGTAGGATCTTGCCAACCCAGATGCTTGATCTCGAGATTGTTTGATTACAATCATTGTGGTCTCTTAATCAAAGATTGGACTTTTAAGGCTTTTCATCATCTGGGTTTGTTTTCATTGGCAATTTTTAATAAGAATATGCACAAAATTATGTTAATCTTTCCATTTATTTGTAAATAGATTCATTGCCCAGATGGACAAATATTCCATCTAGGAATCATATGGTAGTTTTGGGTTCTGTTCTCTGTTAAAGGATTGAAAAAGCTCCACCTTTTTGATGTGAGCTTGATGAGTTTATGTGAAATTGGCTGAGATGGGAGATGTAGGACTTAGAACTAAGAGGGGCCCAATGAATGAGGAGAATTTTTGTGTTGAAAGGATTGAGAAAGAGTGAGGACAATCAAAACTAAGTAAGAAATGATTTGAAAATGTTTGTTAAGTACATTGGATATTGCCCTGAATGGGAATTGTTGTCCAATGGGTAGCTGTTCATCTAGGTCCACTAAATTGCTATTAATTTTATGTAAAACTGCAATCCCTCATTCACATTCACTTGATCTCTCTACTGTTTATTATGGTGTGTGAGTTCATCAAAATCTCATTTTTTTTAAAATTATTTATTGAATTTATACCTTATAGACATACCCGTATCGTTACCAATCTTTCTCTAATTATGAATATGAAATTAAATCTTTCTTTGGCTTTTAATGAACATCACAGTCCTTTCTTTACTACGGGCTTAGAGAGGTTCTGAATATGACTCTGAATTCTTCTCTCTTTTTTTAAGCAGAGAAGCCAAAGTTGGATCAATCATTAGATGTTAAAAAAGAGGGAATCAATAGATCGAAAGGAGCCGTTAAGTACTGGATCTGAACACCCTACTGCTCAGACATTTACATTTCGCGAATTGGCTGCTGCAACCAAGAACTTTAGAGCTGATTGTCTACTGGGAGAGGGGGGATTCGGACGAGTTTATAAAGGATTTTTGGAGAGTATCAGCCATGTCTGTTTCGGTTCTCGTATCATTTCTTTCTTCTTGGGTTTTAGTCAGCTCTCAAATTAGTGTATTCCTATCAATTACCGAAAATTTAGAGTTCTGTCAATTATTATAAAATTCTTAAGATGAACTTAGTCACTTGTTTTGCATTTTAGTGTTTTGGATGAATACGAAGTCCTTTGTCATCCCACTTTCCTCAGTACCAAAATAATCTTCTCGTAATGCACCTATTGTAAGTATTGTAACACAATCTTTTATTTTCTTTACCCTTCAGTTTGATAAGTTTTTTTTTTCCTGTTTTTGAGAAAAGTTTGATAAGCTTTTCTTTTTGATGGTTCAATTGATTTTTTGATCGATTTTTATTCTGTAACCGTTGGTTTGAGATGTTGATAGTTTACTGTGTTTCTATTCCTGTGATGGCTCAAAAGAGGTCTCTTTCCTGAAATTACTATGGTGAAACATATTCATTAAGTATGTGCCATGTGAATTACATAATTTGCTTGAGATTGAGACGTAAACATGGAAGAGTTTATATGCTGCAATTGTGGCACTTTAAGTATTAAGCTGGTGACGCGTTAAATATTTGTTCTCTTGATAGGTTGTGGCCATAAAGCAGCTTGACCTCAATGGTTTCCAAGGAAACAGAGAGTTCCTTGTTGAAGTACTGTGATGTTAAGTCTGCTTCACCACCCGAACCTTGTCAACTTAATTGGATATTGTGGTGATGGAGATCAAAGACTTTTGATATATGAGTATATGCCACTAGGTTCATTGCAAGACCATCTTTACGGTGTGTAATGCGTCATCATTGTATTGGTGAACATGTGTTTTTCTTGTAATCTATGTCAAATTTTGCGGAATCATAGGTAATTCTTTCATTTCTATGGTTGCAACAGGTATTACTCTGGATAGCAAACGGCTCGACTGGAATACAAGAATGAAAATAGCTGCTAGTGCTGCGAAGGGGTTAGAGTATTTGCATGACAAAGCCAATCCTCCAGTTATATACCGTGATTTGAAGTGCTCTAACATCTTGCTTGGAGAGGGATATCATGCAAAGTTATCTGACTTTGGGTTGGCAAAGCTTGCGCCGGTTGGGGATAAGACTAGAGTAATGGGTACTCTTATGGATACTGTGCACCTGAGTATGCAATGACTGGACAATTGACAATTAAATCGGATATTTATGGCTTTGGAGTTGTTCTTCTAGAGATAATTACTGGAAGGAGGGCTGTTGACAATTCAAGAGCCGCAGGAGAGCAGAATCTTGTTGCATGGGTGAGAATTGTTATCCTTGTCGCAGACTTTTCTGTATTCTATCAACTATGGCTTCCCAAGACTACGACCCCGAACCCCAGCCACCTCACCACCAGGCCTCCCCCGGCTCTCCCCGCTCAAGAAAAGACAACCGCAACAAGAAACCTGCCGGTGGATCAAGACTGTCCAGCTCATCGGAGTGAACTAACGAAAACAAATGTATGCTGCCTCTGCTTATCGAGTTTTGATCAGTTTTCTCGGATAGCAGGTCCGCATTGTTGAGGAAGCGAGGGTGGCGGTGGCTCTTATTTTTGGTTTTGTTGTACATGCGATGCGAGGGTCGAGCCCCTTGTGTATTGATAGACATTTGTTGGGCAGCGGTCGCTGCGATTCATTTTGTTTTCTAAAAAAATATGAGTTTTGGAAAGGGAGGGAATGGAGACTGTTTCTTTTGAGTTTTGCAGGAACTGAACTAAGTTGTTTTTTTTTCTTTTTTAAAGGAAATTAATTCATTTTCATTTATTTTTTCCATGTTGTATCAATGCCCGGAGAACTGTCATACAGTTTCTGAGAAGTGCCAGCGTGATCTAGATGGCATTTTGGACTGGAGTGCAGACCACAGTCAAACCCTTGTCCTTCTAGAATGTCATGTCCGGAGACATGAGCGCCCTTCTAGAAGCTATGCCTTCGGCGTGTAGACGTGTCGGTGGGTGAGTCCACGGCGAAAGGTACAGGATTGCATAATATATGAAAAGTTTTGACCTCGGCAAGGCATTCTTATTCACCTTCCCCTCATAACCAACTGCTTATTAATATCCAATCAAACAATGACCACTATCAACTTATATGTTGTTTATATGACAAAACACAATGAATACAGCGGAAAGTGCAGATGCAGCTCTCATCAAATTTGGAACTGGCGATGCAGCAAGATGTGGGTGGCTGATTTGCACCCAGGTCGGTCTTCCTGTGACATCATGGGGGTCACTGGCATTAACAGGAATCGACACAGCACCTCTTCTATGATGAGTATCGTAATTGTGAGTTGAAATACTCATGTATCGCTATGAAACTCCTATTTCTCGAGCTCCTGGAGCCCACTGATATCCTTGGGGGACGAAGCTGGTATTTCCTGGGGCCCATCATTGGTGATCTTATTTTCGACAGATTCCTCAACATTGTTGTTGCCCGGTTTCACCTGCATTTTGGTGACATTGGGATCAAATGCATCCAAAAAGCACCACATCAACTACTGAAGAAAGAAAGGAACCACCCAGGCACTTGTAACAGTTATAATCCAAGGAAAATCTGTTGGATTACTAGCAGTAAGTCGCTGACTAATCATCATGATTTCACTAGAATTAGATAAACAAATTAATATGCAATCAATGTTGTCACTCCACTGAATAGATTAGTATCCTTTGAATAATTCAGCATTTGTAGATTTGTAAATCAAATTTCTCCATATAATCAATGTGCTCGTCACAGACCTTATTAGCTTAATTCATCATCTAGACTGACCATCAGCCGAATAAGATCAAACTCCACAATACAAAAGCATAATTCTATACACCACCATCTCTACCCACCAGCTGATCTTCAGCCGCTCGCTCCTGCTCACAGTTGTCTTGCCCAGGAGTTTTGCACCATATCCGAGGGGTTTGTACAGTTACTCCTCAAAACTAAAAAAAAAAATTCCTGTGGAGCTTTATGGTCTTCGAGTCCTGCTCCATTGAAGACCCCCATTTTAATAGGGAAGACTTAAAATGAGTTCTCAATCTATAACAAGGCAAATCCGATCCTGAAAGGTTCCTTTTCCATCTTAGCCAGACAGTCCCAAGTTGTCCACACCAACTCCTTTTGCAACCATACTCAAAAATAACCTTCTGAGGTTAGAGAGCCAAGCTACATAACTTTTCTCTGGATAAATATATTAATTGTACCTAATAATATGTACTTTTCTATGTATTGGGGAAGACATTGTAAAACTACTGTTCAATAAAGGCCATTATTTACCAATTCTGGTTGCAATGATTTTTTATTATCGAGAGTGGGAAGAGAACTAACAATTTCAACTTGTCCCTAGTCAAATATCTGAGTGACATCTTTATCATCTTTATCAAAAGATCTGATCATAGAGGGAAACTGGTTATAAATCTCTCTCTCTCTCTCTCTCTCTCCTCTCTCTCTCTCTCTCTCTCTAAAATATCATGTCAATTGGATAATCTGAATTGTGTTAGATTCAAATACAATCTGAATGGCGTCATACTGAAACTATCATATCATGTCGATGTCAATTGGATAATAATATGTTTCAGCATTCTATAGCCGATTTAGAAACTAGACAATTGATAAATATAAGGCATGCATACCTTGCTCTTGTCACGCCAGCCAAGTCCAAATGGCCTGGAAAGCAAGCTTATTTTTCTGGTAGGGAAATCTTGAGATGAATCCTGATTTGGTCGTGGAGATGGAGTATTTGCAGATGGAGTTCTATAAAAAAAAAGGAAATTATAAACAAGCATGCATGAGAGGGAGTACATCAAACACGCAACACAATAAGAGCAGTAAACACAGATGCTCTTTTGCATATGGTGATGGTGAAGGGAATTTATGTTGGAAAAAGGAAGAAAACTAAATATTCTCATGTTTCAAATATGAATAAAATATATTGCTTATTGAGAAATGGCGAAACAATAAATATAATCCAGTAACTGGGACCAAGACCAAGGTCAACCTACAATGGATCTACGAATGTCTGAAAGGGTAGGTGTGAAGGCAATCAGCCAATATGATACCTGGGAGATTGTGCCTTAACTTGGCTAGACTGATATTGCAGTGTAGCTTCCAACATAGTTTCTGCCATTATTGCCCTCTTCTCCGTTTGTGAGAATAAAGACATGGCTTCTTCATACTTTTCCTGCACACATCTGGTAAAGTGTGATAAATACATCCAGCAAGCAGACAGAAACATCAATTTCAGATATCTTAAACTAGCAGACAGAAACAACAATTGAACCAAAAGCTTTTATGTTTCAAGATGTCTAGATTCTAGTACACTTCACTGAAAGCTATTGCTTGATTGAATTTTGTAATGAATGCTAAAAGGACTAATGTTAATCTGGTATCTTAGGATGCTGGATGTAATATTTGTAACTTCGCAACATTCAAAGCACACCAAGTTCTGAACTCCATCAAATAGCTGAACAATCCTAGAAATACCAATCTTCTGTTTTGTAAATTATCTGTCAATCTTCTTGCGTTGTACGTTAATGTTTGTCAGACAAGCAGTGGGAGTGAAATTTTCCTTCTAAAATTCGTAGACAGCAGGCTGAATATGCAGTACTGCAGAATTCCAACCCACAAATACAATTTCAGATTGTGCACCTTAGTCTAATCTAACAGGCACAATCTACAGAAGCAAATGGCAATATACAAGAATAATAATGCACAACAGATCAAAGGTGAGAAAGAACCTGGAGCACATGAGCAGCATATTTCTGGGCAGCAGCTTCTTGCTCAGCAAATATGCGAGCATCTTCAGTCACTTTCTGTTCTTGTTCCACCCGCATCAAAACCTACGATAGTGAAAGAAGTTTATCGATTATATACTTGTCTGGAGCATCAAGACAGACTAAAAACTTTAAACATTGACAAATTCAAGCAAAAGGACACCTGAAGCATGGCATGCTCTTGTTCCTGCTTGTCTTTAAGTGCTTGCCGCAACTCTGACATCTCTTGCTCTAATTGCTCCACCTATCAGATAAATAATGAAAATTCAAGAAAAAAATGTCCGATAACAATGAAAGACTGACATGTATAAGTTGATGGCACTGAATTACATAAAGATATTAAAAGGTTTTCTAATAGATAACTCTTTTTCCTGTTCATTTTATTATGTTTGTTGCAAACTGATTGTACACGTATATTACATTATCTATTATTACATTCTTACATATATCTTATAATAAACTCTGCTATTTACTTGTCTTAATGTCTAAATTGTATATGGTATGATTAATGGAGGGAGAGAAAATAACCACAAATCTAGTCCAACTAAATCAGATTTTGGAGGATTTAAATCACAATTAAAGATTGAGCCATACATGCTGAAGATCCCAATGTCAAACTGAAAAATCCAACTGAATAATATGGGATATCAGTAGAAGCAATGATTCACGCGCTCCGAATCTGGCCCAACGGCCAGATCCAGGCCGCGGATCCGCGGCATGGTTGGATCTGTTGGGGTAGCGTTTACTCCCTCTATCTTCGTACTCCTCCCTCCTATCCATTTCAGCTATAAATGTTGCAAATTCAGAAGGCAGACGAGGACCAGAAATCAGAGAGCTAGGGTTAGGGTTCTTACTCTAGTTTAACTTAGATTTTACTTTTTATTTTAATGTAATTTTCTGGTTATTTGTAAACTTAGATTAGAGAAGAGATTCATGAGAGGAGAAAGAAATGTATTTAGAGTGACATTGAATGTTGTTAAGTCATTAGTATTTGGTTTATTGGGTTATTGGATGATTACTCATCTTTACCCAATAACCCTCCTTGTTCTCTATATATATATTGTAACTCCCTTTCATCAAATACAATCGGCTTTTTAGGGTTTTCTATTTCTCTATATGATATCAGAGCATAGAAAACCTTAATCCTCAAATGCACCTCCTCAAATCTCTTCCTTTCCTCAAATTTCTTCTTCCTTTCCCCCAACGTCAGCCTCCCAACATCAACTTAATTCTTTTAATTAAAAACGAAAACACCAACATCATCTTCTTCTTTTATTTTCTACTTTTTTTCTAACTCTTTTCTTTTCTTCTATTTCAAAACTAAGAAAAAACTTTTAACCGTTTTTAGTAAACTTAAAAAGAATACTTAAACGTTTTTATCGCTTTCCCTCCTTGTGGATCACGACCCGCATAGTCACTTACTATAGCGGTAGTATTGAGGAACTTATCTATCATTTCTAAACTCTGTTTTCCAGTGCAGGTTTTGCCTCAATCACAAACTCAATCAGTTTATTTAATGAATCAAGAGATTTGACCTAAACCTGGCTGTCAATATGTGGGATGCCTGAACCCAACCTGGGAAGCCTCTTTCACGAAAGGGGTCAGGTCGGGTTTGACTTTATAAAAATTACCAGGTCATACTAGGCTCTAGAAAATTTAAGGTTCTATTCAAAAAAAAAGATGTTAAGAGGAGTTTTCTGCATATGCTACCCAAAAGAGCCATCAGTTCTCTGAGTTAAAGCTACTACACTATACACATTTATTTTAGATGGGTAATAATTGGGTAGATATCGGACCCAGACCAACCTGTTTATTAATTGTGTCATCCGTCAAACCCAATTATGATCCACACCACCTGACCAAAACCTGGTAAGTTCGGTTCAGGTAATGTTATCAGGTCAAGTCATAATTACACCCCCCACATTCTGTGTATAGACGATAAGAACCCAACAACAGGGCCAAATATGAAGCACTTCTCTAGAAATAGGGGGGACAAGTTGGCGGCACTTTTAACTCAGTAGTACAACATGAAAAACAGCCTATAGGGCGGAGCTTTAGGTACTTATCCCACGCTGCAAGATTTAGACCCCATTTCAGTGCTACAAAAATCAAAAGGAAGTGTATACTTCATGGATTTTCCACTCACCTGTGAGTTAAGTTAGCATTTTAAGTCTTGATTGCAGTGAGATAATCTGCCGTCCATATATTGCATTCTGTATAGTCACCACCCTGGTCAAAAGTTGCAGGATTCAACAACCTTCTCCACAAGTCATTGAGGTGAGGTGACTATGCAGAAGTGTACATATATGGACAATAGCAAGGTAAAGACATTGGATTATGTCTCTGAAGATACATGGAAAGAGAGTGAATGGTGATGTTACAACCTGCCAAGGTAGGAGCTTTGATGTATTCATAGGATTAAAGGGTGAGAGGGAAGAACCTTGCTCTTTAACGAATGCGTCGCAAGAGATATTTGCAACTGGATAGCAGCACCACATACTATACCAATGTTGAAAACAACTAATATAATCCTGTGCAGAGAGTGGTGCTAGAGAGTTGTAACTTGCAAGAACTATTAATGAATTAATCCAGGTTGAAGCAGGCAGGGGACAGAAATTTGAAGACGTGTTTTTTTTTTTTTTTTGTGTGTGTGTGTGTGTGTGTGTGTGTGTGTGTTCACCTTTCCTAGCTTTTATCTCTAGTCATTCACGAGGATTTAACTGAATCACTGCAGTCAAACACAAAAACCCAATTGCTCCATATCTAAATCTATGGGGATTTAGTTTGTTTTTAACATAGGAAGATTCAATCAAGCCATTATTACCAGTTTTAATTAAGACCTGTGGCAGGAGAACGAGTGAGACGACAAGGAATATCACTACGATGGAAGTTCCTAACTAGGCCTATTGAGGTTCGAAACTTATTCCTACTTAAATGTCCATGCAGAGGTCATCTCATAATATGTTAAAACTATCTCAAAAGTTAAGTAGAACATTCTGCTTTTCTGATTCACTGACAAAGTGGAAAGAGAGAGAATGCAAAAGAGGCAAAAGGAATCCAACATAAAATCCCTCCGGATCATCCCAAGAATGAAGGGATTTAATGTCATCAATTTGAAATCACTCTGGCGCTTAAGATCCTTTGGGAAAACAGTATCTTCTATGTCACCCATTATTAGATAATTTTGAACGAAAGAAGAAACTATGTAGAACTTCAGGATCTTCACACTGTGTTTTAAAGCTTAAAAGGATGGTTTTAACCAAATGTTACATCGGCTGGCTATCGCCAGATGCGGTTCAAATTGATTGTTTTCAAGCATGCCTCCAGAATAGCTTAGAAAAACAGATGCTGTGGAGACAGAAATTGTTCTGTAGTAGTATGATTGAGATTGCAGATATATATATATATACCTTAGCACTCAAAAGGCGTCTATTATCCTGCTTGACCATCTCCATCAATGCTGTCTCCAGCTCTTCAGCTCTGAGGTAAAAGAAAACAAATGAACAGCAACTTGAATTAGATGGTTGTAAGAGGAGTCCAAAATTCAGCACTCAAGAAGATGGATAATGCTTTTCAATAGGTAGTTTTGTTTTAGGGGAACATTTATTATACTCCAAAGCTCATGATGTATACGCAAAATCACACAAATATGCAGATATATGCAGGCCTACAAAGTAAAGCAAAACTGAATAACCAAGTCATAACAGAATCCTTCTGATCGGACATCCAACCACGGCGTGTGAACCGACGAAGACAAAGTCGCGCAACTCGAGTTTGATTCGAGCAGTTCAAAGATTTTCATGTATTGTTCAAAGATTTTCATGTATTTTCTTTTTATTTTTTGATTTTTATTAGTAGTTGTGTTTTTCCTTTTTATGTTTAGTACCACATCGACTGTGATTTGAAAACTCAATTTTTGTAAGGTCTATAAATAAACCCATGTATTAGATATTGAGATCGATGAAGAATTTTTATAAAAAAAATAGTTGTTATACAAGATTTGAGTTATCTCTAATTGTTTAGGTTTAAAACCCTAATCCCCTCTTAATTAGATTCTAACCCTAATTTCTCCTCTCTTTCTCTCTCCTCTTTCTTCTTCCCTAACAGCCGTCGCAATCTCTCTCTTCTTTGTCGCAACCCACCAATCCCCAACTCCATTTCTCTCCGCCCAACAGCCCCAGAACTGACAACCCAACCATCTTTCTCCTTCTTCGTCGTCACATTTCCTCTTACTCTTCACTGTGCCGCTCAAGCCCACGCCCCGACACCACCACCTCCATCCACAGCAGAAACCCAACCGCTCTCCTCTCTCTCTCTCTCTCCCCCCTCCCTCCCCCGTCTCTCTTTCTCTCTCCTTGTCTTCGTCTCTCGCCACCCCTCCATATTGTCGGCGATCTTGTCCTCTCCAAGTTGAAACTTGTCTTCCTCCTTCCCTCGTCGATGAGCCAAAGTCCCGCCCTTCCACGACCTCTGCCAGCACCAGACTTTGCTTACAGACCTTCCCGCCTATCCTCTTTCGTGCTCGACCAAGAGCACAAGAGATATGTGCCCTTCCTCCTTTCCGAGCCTAAACTGCTGCCTACCGACGGCCACCTCCACCCATCATCGACGCCGCCTTCAGCGTTGTCACCTGGTATCGCCCTTACCCTCTCATCGTTATCGATAGCTGCTACAGTTTGCATCCAATTGGGTTTAAGTGAAACCCGTCTCGTACCCGCATCCAAAGAAGAGAATTGGAGATTTCAAGTTTAAGTAAAAACCCGATTGCTACAGTAACCCGACTGCATGAACAGTAACGGGTCCTGATAAAAGCAGACCTGTTAACAGTCTCTTTATCTACGGGTCGTAACTCTCACATCTGGTGTCCGTTTCAGATGATTTTCAAGCCGTTGAGTTCGTGACAACGAGATATTTGAACCAACATCCACTTCAGGTCACTGAGATCTCTCTGATCATCAGTAAGTAATTTTTTTAACCCGGTCTTTTATTTGTGAGTTAATATCTGCCTTTATTATTTTACTGATTTAATTTACTGTCACAAATAGTGAGATTGTGAGATAAATCATCCTATGTTTGTTATTTATATACATTGATTTTACAAACTTGTGTCATCGTAACTGAGTAATTACATTAATTTATTTTAGATTTAGAATGGTACGACTGCACTGCACATTTTTTTAAAACCTATCTGTTTGCATATTAGTTTTAACTATTTTTCTACTCAAGATTTTAACTAGTGGTGAAACGTAGCAAGTTTATTAAATCATTGATTTCTGATTCACACGCTTCACCGTTTTACATCACTTTCCTTTAAGCAGGAAGAAAATATCAGCCCTCACATAACCACGAGGCATCGATGTTTCAAATAGGTTTCCCAATGCATGTAAACTGCAACCAATTTTTGAGTGGCATATATTCACTCTTTGGGTTCATTTTTTACCAGAGAGTTAAACATAATTTCCTATAGAAAATCGCTTTCCCATCTTCAATCACCCGTGTGAACGCATGTGGAAGGATCTAATATAACATAAGATTTGCATGTGAAGGAGCATATGTTCTCTGTTTTTAGGCTGACTATTTAGGAAACAGATACTTGGTTCCTCTAAGATAATTTGTACTAGTTAACCAACATTAATGACAAACCTAAGAATGGCAGATCTTTTCTCCTCCAGCAATCTGCATAACTCAACCTTCAACCATGTAACCTGAATTTTAAACAAATAAAAACAGAAAACACGAATCATTAATCACATCCAAGATATCAGATCCTTCCTTAGCCTTCAAGAGCACTGAACGAATAAAAGAGATCAATTTCTTACTAGGGGAGCTTTGGTCGTAAAAAATATTGAAGTTCCATCAAAGAAACAATAAACGAGAAAACATAACAGTAGAAATCCATTCTGTACAAATTGCCTTTTGAGAGAGAAAATGTTATGCCCACCCAGCACATTGTTGGCTTGTTTCTGTTTATTTGCTGTTAGCATCATTCCATGCAACATCCCAGAAATATTAGCCTTGCATTCATGATAAGAGTGAGTTGGTAAAGAAGTTCTACTCAGAAGTTGCATTTGAAAAACACACTTTGTGATCTGAAGTCATTGTCTTTGGCATGATCTTGGTACCCAAGAAAAATCAAG
The DNA here is from genome assembly GCA_038442645.1 of Agave tequilana. Taxonomy (NCBI): domain Eukaryota; kingdom Viridiplantae; phylum Streptophyta; class Magnoliopsida; order Asparagales; family Asparagaceae; genus Agave; species Agave tequilana. The sequence goes on from JAVJIF010021303.1 coordinate 20,319, forward strand.
AGTTGTTTTATGCACTGCGATTTCAGTCTTCAATTCGGTAAAAGTGTGGTAGTTAGTAATATGGTTCTAAAATCCTTGCAATTCCATTGACCAAAAAAACTATTACTCACATAGGACATCTGATTCTAAAATTATGAAGAAGCATTGTGATTGTGAGTATTTAATTAGGCAAGACTCACAACATTTTGAACATCGATTTGACCTCAAATCCCAGTCATTTCAATGCCAAAAAATATATGTCTAATACTCACACAGGACATTTAAAATTGTGAGGAACATGAACACCATGTTTCTTTCCCACGATCATCAAGACAGGAATAAGGATTATCCTTTCTCAGATATAACCATGTGCTGAAGAAAGTGAAATATTACCGTGGCGTCCCTTGGAATTATCGTCTCTGTCCCAACATCCTTAATTTTATATACATTAATTGTATCCTACCAGTTGTTCTATTATCCGCCCTGCATTACTGTCATTTGAAAGAATGTGATAGTGCAGGCAGCTAACATCCTAGTCAAATACTTGCAGAAAGTTCTGCCAGGTTGAAGGTGGATAGAAATTGTGCCAGGAGCCGAGTCATGTAAACTTATGAATAAGATAAGTAATTCAAGCCCAGAACTTGGATATTCATTCTTGGCACTGATTATAAGAGTTGATATGGAATCATGTCCTTGTCTGTTCCAAAAGACTTATTATAGTTTAGATATCGCCAAAAAAACCAGAAACCAGAAGTTCATATTAAAAACTCGAAACCAGAATTCATAAGCTTAGAATATGACAAATATGGTTCATATAGAATAATATCAAACAGTGTTTTAAAAAAACCTGTTATATAACTCGTTATATAAATAATGACGACCAATCGTTATGTAACGGTCTAAAAACGCAATGTTTGATAACTATACTTATTTTATCCGTAACTTACGTTATGTTACGTTATTAACGTAACACACCGTAACCTACGTTATGGTGCAAGTCGACTTTTTATAAACCCCCGTATTCTCCAAGTCTATGGCAAAAAAATCCCCCCAAATTCGCTCGCTTGTCGTCCTTTTTGAACCTTGCAGTCATCTCCTCATTCGGCGCCGAGAAGAAAAAAGACATACCTCGCTCCGATTGACAGTAAAAGAAGAACTCCTCTAGTAGTTCTCCATCGTGATGGTTATCGTCGGTGTCGTTTTCAAGCGGTGGTTCTCTGTCTCCAAGCATATGTAAGCTTTCTCTCCCCCGATTTCTCTCTTCTCTCTCATTCTCCAGTCTCCCTCTCGGATATCTCTCCCCCGATCTCTCTCTGCTCTCTCCCCCCTCCTGATCTCTTTGTGCTTTCTCTCCCAATCTCTCTTTGCTCTCTCCCGAGGGAGGGAGCACAGAGAGAGATTGGGAGAGAAAGCAGAGAGCGATCGTGAGAGGGGGAGAGAGCAACGAGAGATCGAAGCAAAAAAGAACAAAGAGAAATCGGGGGTAAAATATCAAAGAGAGTAAAGGACACAGGGGTATAATTGAATCATATTGTCGATTGAATTATGAATTATAATGTAACATAACTAAAAATTATGAATTATAATCAAATATGTGGATCATATTGTTGTTTGGTAAATAGAATTATGAATTATAACTTGTGATTGTTGTGAGACTTGCTAAAAATTGTTGTGAGACTTGCTAAATGTGATATATTGTGTTGATATTTTTTAGATTTTTTTAAAAAATTCTTATTTACAAAAATTCTTAAATATAACATATATTTATTTTTATTAAATAAACATTAAATTGTGTAACGTACGTTATGCGTTACGTTATAACCTATGTTAATATAACAGAAGAAAAACGTTATCATTACGTTATCATTGTTTTAACCATTGATATCAATTAAAGATTATAATTCACGAATGAGAAATTTAGGTGAATTGACAAATGACCATAAAATGTAACCTACAAAAGATCCCCATGGTACAATTAATTGACAAAGTACTTGAACTATGTCACCATATGCAATGGTACTTTATGTCCCCTCTGGTCTTGATGCTTTAGTTTAAGTTAATCAACGAGGCTTATTAAATTTGACTTTAGGTATACATGCTTATCAGCAATGATAGATGACTTGATCAATGAGTAATTTGTCCACTATGGAGTTACCACCACCTAGACTTTCCTTTCAATCAAACATTACATAAACATTAAATATACACGGTGATGAGGAGATCGCTCTGTTTACTAGTTTATTATTATGCTTTAATTTATTTTGAATTTAGTCATCTTTTAATTTGAGAATTTAGTATCATATTGGTTATGTTTTGAGACTGGACTTTTGTAAAGCCTATAAATAAGCATCAAGACCTCTCTTATTGAGATAATGGAATGAATAAAAATTTTTCAGTTAAATTCTTGAGATCTGAGATCTTGAGATTAGTGTAAGGAGTGTGAAGCCCAATCATGTGTGCAAGGGTGTGAAGTCCAAAATCTAATCAATTTCTTATTTTTTTCCCTCAAAATCCTAGTTTCACTTTCTAGTAAATTGAAGGTGATTGTGATCCCCCATATTACATCAATTTAGTATCAGAGCATTTGATTTCCAATCCCCTTTAAATTTTCCTCTCTCTTCTCCAAAAATCTTAACATGTCTCTCCAAATCCAAGCTTGCCTTGCAAAAAAAATATCAAACCCCTAGCTCTCTCTTTTCTCCAAACCCTAGCCTATCTCTTTTCTCCAAACCCTAGTATGTCTCTCAAAAAAAACTAGATTTGTTCTTAAAAAAAAAGTTTTTGTTCCCTCTTCTCCTTCCTCTCTCTCACCCAAAACCCTGACCCTAGCCACACCTCGACGCCCCATTTCCTTCTTCCCCCGTGTGTTGCCATGTTTCCCTCATCTCTCCCTAAGTCTGCATCATTGCCATGGTCCTCCTGTTCGCTGCTGCAAGCCATCACCCACCTCCCCGTCTTCTTCTTCTTCTTGTCTTCTCAGTCAATATAGCAGCCTAACCCAAATCCATTACTACCTCATCCTTACCTCCCTCCCCCTCTGTCCTTGACGGTAACAAACACCGCCACCCCAGTCATCGACGGCAACTTGCCGCCAGCCTTGTCACCTTCGGCAGCAACCACCACACCACCTCTCTGTGATTTCAGAGCTCGTCTGCTTCCTCCAACAACAACAGATCTCAGAGCTTAGAGCTCCTCGCTGCCACAACAGATCTCCTCGCCGCCATGACAAATTTTAAAGCTTGACTGCCACGACAGCGATCTCAAAGCTCGTATGTCTCCTTCGCCGACGTCACCTTCGACGTCATCTGTGCCTCCCCCTTGCTACCGACGCCGCCACCACTCCTCCGCCCGCTCCATCCGCCACCTCCACCAGCCCAACAAATCGCCGCCACAGTCACCCGCCTCTCCCTCTTCTTTGTTGCTGACTTGTAAGCCTAAGTCGCATTCATAATAGAACCAGCCCGCTAGCATCACTCGGATCTAATAAAAGACAGTTGGGTTTAAGTTGTCAAACATGCGAAGCAACTCGACCCCGACAACAACAAAACTCGAGCCGACCTGACCCGAGCTGATGGCTCAGATCAGAGCCGACCCAAGTTGCGGCTCAGGCTGGAGCCGACTCGAGTCAGTCAGAGCCGGCTCGAGCCGATCCGAGTTGACTCAGTCCTGACTCGGTCTTGACTCAGTCCTGACTCGGACCCAACTCAGCAGATTAGTTCATAAGTCATTTTGAGCCTGCTTCGAATCATTTTTGAGCCAGTCTAAGTCTGGTCGCTCTCATCCATTGTTTCAAAGCTTTTCTGTAAGATTTTCAGCCATTAATTTTGAAGAATCGTCTAAAGACTCACAGGACTTGTGCTTGAACGTGAACTACCCCTCTCCTCGGGTGATATTGTAAGTTGATCTAATTTTTTTAATTGTTCATTTCTTACAAACTTTAGTGGTTGTGCATTTATTTGTAATTTATTATGAATAATTGTTAATGTTTACTAATTTCATTGTCAGTCGCTTAACATCATCATTTAGGATTACATTTCCTTGCATATAGAGATTCAACCTTTTATGATTATAATTTTCATTATTTAGTGCATGTATTTAGTTTTATTTGAGTCTAAAATTTTGCATAATCATCTGCTTGTGTGTATTCTTTTGCACTGCAGTCTGCCCTAGGTCAAATTGTAGATATGTCTGATTTTAGCATGAGATTTTGGTGTCCCCTAGAGTCACGAAACATGAATTCATATCACAATAGAGAATGTAATTATTATGATTAGTGTGTCACGAAATACGAATTCACAACATCACACTAGAGAGTGTAATTATTATGATTGGCGTGAGTCACGAAACATGAAATCACAACATCGCACTAGAAAGCGTAATTATTATGATTAGTATGTTGTTAGAAGAGAAGTCCAACAAAAAAGTAGCGTAGCGCCTCCCGTTTTTTATAATACTTATGACCCTCACAATTTTGTGATTGGGTAGCGCACATGAACTTTTATTTTGACTTGTATTAATTTTCAGATGCGCGTAAAGTCCAGTTTGTTAAGTAAAAACTAAAATTTTCAGTTCTAAATTATTGAACTATCATAGAAAAACAACTAGAGAGAACATACGCCAGACCTATATAGACGTGGGATGAAATAAAAGAAAAGTTTAAGGAAAAATTTATTCCTTCTAGATCCTGAGTCTTTAAAGAGTTGTTCTATCTACGTCAGAGAGACTTGTCCGTTATAAAAGTATAAGCTTAAATTTAAGGAGTTTGTATTTGAATATGACTTTCAGAAACACCATCTTCCTACTATATATATCTTTTATAACTTTGAGACTTGATTTTAAATGAGAGTTGATCTTACATGTCATGACGTCTGTTAAAGAGACATTTTTTTGACTTTATAGCTAGAATTGTTCACCTTCAAAACCAGAGAGCGGTGTTCTACGTGTGAGAGATATGGATACTATGCTATGCGTGTCACTCGATCAAGTGTTCAAAGTGTGAAAATTTTGAACATTATGATTACCAGTGCCCCTCGAAGAGTCAACATACTGATAATGTGCAAATTGATGACATTGATAATTCAAGGATTATTGAGGATGTCCACATTTCTCCCGAGGTTACTAGTGATGTTGATGATTTAGTAAAGTCTAGAACACTTATACTTGATGAGACTCATGTTTATGAGGAGAGTATTAATGACGTTCAAGATGCATTAGTTAAGTCTAGTACACTCATACCTAATGATACTGATATTTCAGAGGATGATACTTGTGATTTTGAGCATGTATTAGTAGAGCCTACTATGCATGTGCAGGTTGCTAAGTATTCACTCGCCATACCTATGATAAAAGACGGAACTGAGCATGAGACAGTGGATACTAGCATCATTACATCTAGTAAGCTATTTGAGGTAAAATGTGGTTATGTAGTTGCTCTTAACTTTTTCTCTTCTAGCGAGTCAGTGAAATTCTTTACGATGGTTCATCAGGTTACTCCTAATATTTTTTCTTTTAGTGAATGTTTAGAGTTATTTTCTGATTTTGGTCATTTTTCTGTTGACCATAGTGATGTTATATTGTTAGCAATTTCTGATGTAGATCCTCATAAGAAACTCATATATCGCTTTATCCTATCTTTAAGAGTTTTATTTAGTGAGTTTGTTGCATTGCATTGCCTAAAATGAATGATGAGACCGTAAAAAGATAATAACTTACAATGACAACCACAAATTTGTTGCATATCCACATAATATCTTGCAGAAATTTGCAGTTAAAAATATAGTGATGGTTATGATTCACTCTGAGAGATTCTCTCTCGAAACTATGAGTCAATTAGACACTCGACATACAAGTTCTATTAGAGTCCTGAGGAGAATTACTTTCATTACTGATGAGTTGGATATCTCATGAATTCTAGTATCAGTTCGATTTTCAGCGAGGCGGATTCGAATCTCTGATGCATGTGCCACTTTAGATTTATTATCGACTGCAGTTGATCAGTCATGGAGGCCTACCTGCACCACTTTGATTCGGACTTGATGCACCAACGGTTCTCTAACCGTCACCATGATCCGATTGAGATGCTTCGTGTGAGTAGCTCACACTCGAAAGGGTCGAGTTTTTTCACCCCCGGGGGAATGATGAGGACATCACTCTGTTTGCTAGTTTATTATTATGCTTTAGTTTATTTTGAATCTACTTATTTTCTTTTTTTTTGAGAATTTTAGTGTACCACATTAGTTATGTTCTGAGACTGGATTTTTGTAAGGTTTATAAATAGGCCTAAAAACCTCTCTTATTGAGATAATAGAATGAATGAATTTAAATTTTTCAGTTAAATTCTTGAGATCTGAGATTTTGAGGTTAATGTAAGAGGTGTGAAGCTCAATTGTGTATAAGGGGTGTGACCGTGTGAAGCCCAAAATCTATCCAGATTCTAATCTCTTTTTTCTCAAAACCCTAATTTTCCTTTCTATTGAATTGAAGGTGATTGTGATCTCCCCATATTACATCACACGGCCATAGTTCAAAATAAATTATCCGTAATGCCATCAATGACCTTCAGCTTGGCAAACCACATTCTCGTGTGTCTTAAATTGGACACCCACATCGATGCTATAGCAAGTGTAAGTTTGCCTCAATGGAAAGTATACTAAGTCATGGTAGCATGTGTAAGTTTGCCTCAATGGAAAGTATACTAAGTCATGCTTTGCTACCCTTGAACTTCTATTGCCTTCACTGAAAGAAAATGAAAGAAGTACAATTAAGGTAAGCAACAAGAAGATTGCCTGTTCTTTCAAATCAGGTTCTGAATCTGACTCAGCATCCATCGTTAGATTACTGAGAAAACCTTCCATAATTGTAGAATCAGACTCTGAGAGATGCAAGTGCCCATTTCTGTGGGTATCACCTGAGCCTTCTGTTGTGTTCGCTTCTGAGAGCAGTGAATCCGGACCATGTTTGAAACTATACAGCTTTGAAGCAAGACCCTGGGAGTCCCTCCAGGCACGAAGTCCTTTGGTCCTCTCCTCCATGGCGGCTAAACTGCTGGTCTGTGCTTCTTCCTTAAATCCTGAAGTCTGGTTTCATTTACAGCTTGATATCCCATGCAAGCTGTCAAAACAAGCTGGCTGCTGTCAAAAGTTGAACCAGCAAGAGACTGCAATAAGGTAACCGCATCTCCAGCATCCTTTGTAGTCACTAATGCAGGCCCTACAGATCAAAATGTGAGGAAGTAAGATTCAACATATAATGCTTAAGAAAAGGGGAAAAAAGGTGTGGCCAGAAAGGAACTTTTGTTGGTATCTACGTAGAAGATATAAAAAAAATATCAGAAATTAAAAGTAAGAAACTAGTACCGTATAACTCCATTATGGCGAGAGCAGTACGGAATAGCATGACCCGGTTTCCATCAAACAGTAGCACATCCCACACACGAAGAACTGTAACAAGCAAGCATTATAGCAATGACATCATTACCAGTCACCTTGGACAATATGCAATAACCAACAAAATGATACTTTCTCTTACAAGATAGATAGAAATCATGGCATGAACTAATTCAGTAGTCATTGGCACTACATCATAAGTAGAAATTTACCACTTTCCCAGGGAAGCATATTGACAAATATGGAGAGGAACCAGGGTCCAGTGACCCATGCAACCTGCACCCCAAGGTAATCCAGATGATTCACTGGAACACAAAAGAATAATTATTTAATTACAAGTATTAACATATGAATGCACATAATCACAAGTATATATTCAACAAGTTATATTATCATTACAGACCAAGTTTTGGAAACCGTTCACGCACTAATTCCACCAGAGCAAGTTGATCTACCTGCAAAAAAGTAACCCAAGCATTTTCACAGGCAACTATGTAAAAATATCCAGATTTCAAAAACCCTTACCACCATACAACCAAAAACAGGCAATAGAAGACAAGCAAAAATGCTTGATGTGCTCCAGACAACAAAATAACAGAGCAGAGATGTCACCTGAGATTCAATCATTTCCTCAGAATAGTATCCATCAAATAATCATCAATAATACCCGTTAAAGTCCTGAAAGTTTGCATAGTATTAGGGACATAAAATTGATTTCTACCAATATGCATAACAAGCAAAATATTTGCTAAAATTAGTAATTTCTATATGCAATAGTCAAATATTCATGCTCCTTTACACTCAAAAGATATCTGTTTAGGCATCAAAGAGGAGGTAATAATGCAAAGTGCAGACCTACCAAAATGCATTTTCTTCAGGCATCAGCAATAGTAATAGTCCTGCAAAAAAATTCATGGCCTGCAAAGCCGGAGAAAAAGTTTAAATGCATCCCACAATAATAGAGCAAACATTTTCGATAAAACAGAAAATTCATTAGTAAAGCACTATTCTTATCATTGCAGAATTATGATCGATGTTGTGCTAGTTCAAAGGTGCACAACAGCAAGAAAGCAGATAAACCTTGCATTAACAATTTCACCGTATATAAAAATAAACCCTTCTGACAACCAGATCCTACAATACTTACCTGTTGCTAAAGAGAACAGGGGGAACAAAAAGAAATAGCAAATGAAGGAAACAAAAAGAAATAGCAAATGAACATATCAACATGGTATGAAATTTATTAAACACTAATTTTGGTCAAATCTGCAATATTCTGTAAAATAACTACTTTATTTACAAAGGAATGGCCACTTCAAATAAAGGAGTACGAAGTCAGGCATACGAAGATTTGCTGAGAAATAAAGCTTAAATAGATAAGAGATCCTAATTCTTATTTTAAACAAGAGCACACTACCCAACACAAAGAAGCGTGAACAGGGATAGAATGGGTTACAATATTAGTGGACATAAAAATGTGAAGCAATTTATTGATAGAACTATTTGTTGACTCATTCAAACTAACCATAACATAACTAGTAACATAGAACAAACAAATGTTTCTGAAACAAACTTTTAAATGACATTACTTGTAATTTCAGGTTTAGATTTATTCAGCCAATTCTCCTGATACCTAAAAAAAGATCATACAGGCAAAAAACTATGCAATTTATCCAAGAATTAACAGTCAACTAAGATAGTGTAACAAGAACCAAACTAAAGCAGACTTAAGTACCTGGCAGTACCCAACAGATGGATTATGCCGAGCATATGCAGTGAGTAATCGCCTTAAAGCATTTCTCCCATCCTCATCTAAAGCAGGATGCCCAGGGAATGTTCTAGGCAAATCCTATAACAAGAACAAAAAGAAATTGTCATTTTGTGGACGATATCGCAATCTGATTCCATGATTTCACAACGTGATGGAGACTGAAAACCAGAGTTCAAAATCTCATGATAAAACAACCTTCTCAATCTGCCCCTTCCATTTTTCTGGTACACTGTCATGAGGTTTTTTTGAACCAATATCAGCATCATTCGAAGAGGCAGCATCAGAAACGTTGCTGTTGTCAATATCACTTTCTGGGTTTAACAGATTATTGTAATACCCTTCCACTCTCCGTGCTCCAACACCCACAAAGGTTTGCCATAGCTGCAGAGAGAGAGAAAATAACTAAGTACAACCATCCTAGTATCAAAAAATAAACGGAAATAACTTCAAGTGTGCAGCAGGAGATGCACCTCTCCTCTCAGAGCCATCGGCAAACCACCCTGAACCAAACATTCCATCTCTTCTTTCCAAGGGGAGAATGGTTCAGGAGACACATGTTCACTAGCCGTAGTTCCAGAATAGTCGGTATTGATACTATCATTAGAAGCCACTTCTTGATTTAGATCTGATCTTTCCACATCATAGAACTCATCATCGGAGTCCTCAAACTGCTTTGCGTCATCAATCGAAGCAAGATGGATTGAATTCCTCCCTAGATCTTTGGTGTCTTTAGTTGAGTCCTTCCCATTCTTGACACGGGAACTCATCACCTGTTCAATTGCAGCAAGGGATGGCCTAATATGAGCCCATATCTGAATCTTATGGGTTTTCACCTCTTTTGCCACTGTTTCCTCATCAGACTTCTCATTATCCCTCTGATCACCACTAACCTCTCCTGACAATGCGATTGAACTCTCTTCGCTGGATGGTTTTTCAATGGACTTTGCCTGCCTTTCAAGAAAGTCTTTCCACCGACCTGATCTCTCTTCTTCTTCCTCCTGAGTTAATACACAGTATGAAAAAAAGTCAGGAGAAACAGAATTTGATGTGTTTGCAAAGAGAAGATAAACAGGAGGAAATGGAAGCATTGCCTTGTAGATGTTTGCATACTCCCGATATCTCTGCAAATGTTGAGGTCTAACCGCAAATCCATATGCATCCCTGCTCAAACCCTCAACAAAAAACATCAATTAACATTTTGAAATAGGCTACAGTTAAGAATTTCACTGATTGCATTGACTCATCTGCGAGCTAAAGAACGAAATCAATATCAATTTCCAATCAGAAACTAAATCAGAACTAAACCGATAGATTCTAAAGATTCGTCCCCAAAATCTCATAAATCAAAGTTTGCAATCAATATTAGCTTCAATCACCTCATCCATTAAGCTGAAAAAATGTACCTGGTGTCTCCAACGAGAGACACTAATTAATGCATAAAACAGTCTCCACAAAAGACCACAGTAACTAAAAGACTACTTTAGTAATGAAATCCACTGATTACCAAGTCTCAACTACAATCAAGCCCAAAATTAACTCGGGAGCTAAAACCACTAGATTCCAAGAAAATAAACCCAAGAATCACCTCAAGAACTAAATGAACCAAAATGTAGACTGTAAGCAAGACTCAAAACCCTGGAACAAGAACCTTCGCCTCAATCACCAGTACTATTTCTTGCTTAAAACTTCAAAAATAAACGCGGCGGCGGCGGCGGTGAAGATCCAAGGTAAAAAAAAAGTCAAGATCGCAAGCTACATTGCTCGAATTTAACAATAGGCAAGGAAAGGAAGGGGAAAAGTGCAAAAGAGCGAAGAGGCGCGAGGGGAGATCGGACGGGGAGAGAGTTTTTGACTGACCTCTTGTGCTCGAAGGTGATGGTGGGGAGACTCTTGCCCTCCATCTTCGCCCTCTTTCTCTCGCGCCCGAGATTTGAGAACTGATCGGAATCTGATACTCCCACTCCCTGGTTTCGATTTTATAGGGGACTTGGACTGTGGGAGATTGGCGTGGATTGTGGAGGTCGCGAGCGCACGTGGCGGGGGCGGCGGCAGGTTTTGGCGGGAGGAGGCGTCAGCGAGAAGATCGCAGTTAAGGAAGAGATCCGTGCAGGGTGGGAGTGAGAGATGAGAGAGACGGAGAGCCGGGCCGCGGGTCTTGTCGAGTATTTGTAGGGATTTTTGCATTTTAGTCACTGAAGACTTCCCTTATTGCAAATTAATTTCTTGACACTTACTTTTGCTTATTAATAAATTCCTTTTCTTATTAGTTCTTTTTTCTCTTCTGAAATATATGTTACCCCAAATAAGACATGAGTTGAAAATTTCAAATCATATAGTAGTAATTTGCAATTAATTATCACAGGTATAGTGAGTTTTCTTAATGTTAGGCCATTTACTTTCACCTAACATATTCTTTTAGAGTCAGCAAAAGATAATTTTTCATCTTATCATCTATAATTTTTTCTCTCTCCCATTAGACAAATGATAAATTCATTACCACCTTAATTCTAATCTATTGGGTTTTCTCCTTGATGTGGAGAATGTATAAGTATTTGCATGAACCAGACTTAGAAAAGAACATGGAGCGTATAAAAAAATGTTCTATAACTGCTTTTGTAGTGATTGTTTTAATAGAATTAAAACATAAAACCTTCTTGTTATATTAGATTTAATGGTAAATTCTTATACTAATATTAATCAGATAAATAAAGCTTGAATTGATGTTAGTTGAACAAATAATCACTTTCCCTTTACTTCAATTGAGAGGAATTGTTTATACAATTTTTGCAAAATATAATAGAAAAGGGTTAATTATATCAAAATGACTCCTTGTAAAATCAAGATTTGTTGTAAATTTTTAGAGAATAATTTATAGCCTATAATGGATAAGATCTGAATATCAAAACTCTTGCTCTTTGCTAAGATTCTTACGTACATGTTATAGTGGTGCTTGTTTTTTTTCGTAATATTCTAAAAAACAACCATTAGCCATATAAATGTCATCGTGTGTATTTATCACTCGCACATATGATCTAAACCTATTATCAAAACAATGTTTAGCCTATACAGTCAACGGGACTTGCTTCAATGGTAAAAAGATTGGATAAAATGGAAGGTCCCAAGTCAAGACTGGCCATAGACTTTATTCCCAAAAAAAAAAAAAAAAGAACCTCCGTTCAAAAGAAATACAACAACAACAGCTACGCCATTTGTCCCAAGTACTTAGGATACATGAATCAAAAGAGAATTACACTGGATCGGGCACATGGATCAGCTTTCTCCGCTCATTCCTATCGAGCAATATGCCTTCACTAAGACCTTTAGCCTCTATATCTTATCGTATTATCTCCATCCATGTTTTCTTCGGTCTCCTCTGCGTTATTTTAACTTGCCCTAAATTGATATGCTCTACTCGTCGGACTGGTGCATCTGTAGGTTTACGTTGCACATGATCAAACCATCGTAAACGGTTTTCTCTCATCTTCTTTTCTATAGAGGCTACACCTATCTTAGTACGAATATCTTTATTTCTCACCTTATATCTTCGCGTGCTATCACACATCCAACGAAGCATGCGCGTCTCTACTACACTCATCTTCTGAGCATGATGTCTCTTTATAGCCCAACATTCTGTGCCACATAACAACGCTGACCTAATAGCAGTCCGATAAAATTTTCCATTCAGTCATAGCGGAATATTACGATCACATAAAACTCCTGTTGTACTTCTCCATTTCAACCAGCCAGCTTGGATCGTATGGTTGACATCACTATCGATATCCCCATCCTTTTAGATAAAATAACCCAGATACCTAAAATTACTGCTCATCGGTATTTCTTTTCCATATAGTCTCACAATATTATAATCTCGGGTTTCATGTTTACTGAATTTACACTCCATATACTCTGTTTTGACCCTACTTAATCTAAAACCTCGAGATTCTAGAGTTTGCCTCCATAACTCTAATGCAAAAGAGATGAAGACTTTTTTTCTAGTAAATAAAAAAAGGAAAAGAGTTTGGAAACATATTTTTACAGTTATAGATGTCACAACGAGCATTACATTTATCGTGAGTATGCTATCTCAATGTTGAAGTTTAAAACATAGCCTTATCATCATATATTCACATTTCTTTAGAAAAAGAGTTAATGAGGCATAATTGTCACGCTGGAAGGTAAATCCTACGCTAACTTTGAATTGATGCGAAAATTAAATATTTATTAAATATTTACCCTTTGTCAAAGTACCGGATGAATTGCAAAAATATATTTTTAAAATCTCAAATTTACGCTCTGCATCTCAAGCCACTATCATCGTGTAATTCTTGCTCAAAAAATAAGTGTTTAGCAAGTTTTAGTTCTAACTTTTGTTGCAAATAGCGTCAACCTTATAAAAAGGATAATTTTTATTATATTTTGCCTCTTAAAACAAACAAACTGACATGCTCTGAAGAAAATTGTGAGGGACAAATTCAATTATATAAAGGTACTAACATGCAAATAAGACCCTAACCTCATTTTCTGGATATGGTGGCCGCCTGGGACCCGGTCTATGTGTTTTTTGGTAGGATTCCACCGCTCTTATCAACAGCTCGACGTATCCGTGTCCGACTGGACCCACTTTTCACTGATTGGGTTTGAAAGTGGGGCTCGCTGAAACCGAGTGCACTAGATATTTTCCCCTTTAATAGAGCCTTGTAAATTGCTCGCACTTCCCAGCGAATGATCAGGACTCTCGAGATCCGTTATTTTTCCCTGTCAGATGCCCGTAGCAAGACCAATCAAACTGGGACCCACTGGGAGCTCGGACACGTGGCATAATTTCGTTGGCAGTCACTCCTCCTTGGTGTTCTGTACCTACTTCGTCCGAAACGAGAGTACGTGATCAGAGGGCGACTCAGAGCGCGGCAATGAAATTAAAACTCTGACAATAGTTCAATCTTTTCAGTATTTAATTACAGTCTATATTTTAAAAATAAAAAGATGCAGGCACCGACGGGTCAACCGGCAGAGTCACGCTTGGCCTTTCACGTTGAGAGGGCTACGAGGGCGCATGATGGGGAGCTCCATGCTTTGCTCAGTGGTTAAGATGATCCTAGTATTTGAGAGCAGGATAATTGAAGGAGTATGGGATTATTGAGTGGGGTCTATTATACGCATTGATTACTACAAGCGCACTCTAGCCCTCAGTGTTTTGAGTAATTGATGTTTAAGTATTAGTTTAATACTGAGTTTTAAAACTTATCTATTAGAACACAGTGGTGTGAATAATTACAACGGGTGAGATGGGTGAATATGGGTAGCATTTGTAGGGATCAGTGACGTGGGGTGTGATATTAGATTGGCCCAAGCCTATCCTTATTGGGCTGGGCCTGGAAGGCCCAAAACACATATCGTTGCTTCTTCTCTCAGCGCGCTGGAATCGCGGTAACCTCGCCCCCCCCCCCCCCCTTTTTTTTTACTTTTCAATCTCCTTCCTTCTCTCTCTCAATCATTTAATCAGCATTCAAAAAAATTTCCCATGTTTCCACGAATCTCGAACTCGGCTCTTAAATCCCACCATTTTATTACTCCGCCTACCTTTATTATTACCCTGGGCCACGAGCACGACGACCCCGCCCCCTTCCCGCCCCCGCCCCCACCCCCCAAAAAAAAAAAAAAATCTCTCCAGAATAACATCAAACGGCCGCGGCGCCATTCGCGGGTCGGGTCGGGTTCGAATCCGCGCTCCCGCCTTCCTCGCCCGCGTCTGCCTCCTCCATCATGGGTCCCAGAAAACGAAGGGGCCTCCCCAGTGGAGCGCCGGCCGCCGGCGACGGGATCCAGGGGGAGGCCATGGCGGCGATGGAGGAGTTCGAGGTGAAGGGGAATGGTGGTGGTGGTGGGGCAGCAAGGGTGATGACGCTGCCGACGGTGCTCACGCTGGGCCGGGTCGCCGCGGTCCCGATTCTCATTAGCAGTAGGTCTATTTTGATCTCTCTCTCTCTCTCTCTCTCTCTCTCTCTCTCTCTCTCTCTCTCTCATCTGATCTGATCTGAGATTGATGCAAAGGTTGGGTTTTTTTTGACTGGTGGGGGTTGGTTTTGTGCGGAAAGGTGGGATCTGACGTGATTTCATGTGATTTTCCTGGTTTTGCTTATCTATATGCAAAGCTGGGGTTTTAATTGTGCTGCCTTGTTTTTTTCCGAATGTAACTGCCATCAGATCTCAGCTTCTTCTAAAAGACGGAGTCTCTTTCTTTTTGCCTTTCATTATTGTTTTTTTTAGTGTTGAAATAATACGATTTCCCCATTTTCCCGGTAACATCGTGGTTTGATTCTGTTAAGGGGAATGAGAAAAATGTCTAGGCTTCTTCAATTGATTTTATTGGACAGAATATCCCTGATCTCATTGTTAAATTGGTAAGGATCAAAATTTTGACTCTAGCTCAGTAGTCAGCTTCAATTTGGTTGAAATGATGTTGCTTAGAGAGTGAAAGAAGAATCAAAATATTTTCAACACAATAATGTGAAAGTAAAAAAAAAGTAGAAATTGCCATGATTACGATTCTAAGAATGGAGTATTGTTGTTTATGATTGCTTATAACATTACACCTTGATTAGCCTACTTGAATATATGTTTGTTTTAATTTTAGCTAAAGCAGCAGATTGTCGGAAGTGATGGTTTCCTGTGAATCTGTTACCGCTTCACTCTGCTACAAGGTTCAATCGGGGTCGGATGGAACGGCCCTCCCCGTTTTGAGTCCAGTCCACGAGAAAACCTATTGCATTGTTTTGCTTGACTCGAGGCCGAGTTGGCCACGAGTCGAGGCCAAGTCAAGCCAAAATTTCATATAATTAATTTCATATAATTTAAATTTTTTTATTAAAAGGTAGAGCTAATCTTTACTTTTATGAAAAGAGTAGTTAATTTTAAATTTAATTAATTTCATATATTTGATATTTCAATACCGTGACGCATGTATTTATGCATTATCTTCATGTTTAGTGTGCTAGGTGATACGTTTTGAACATGTTATACATCATTTTTGATGTCTACATTTTTTAAAGATTTGTCGTGATTTTTTTTGAAATTTTTTGAGCTCTCTCTGTAGTGTTTCACGCGTCTCGCGAGTCGGGGCTGTGATGCCGCGACCGATGTGGAATGGTGCCGACCGAGTCGGCGGCCAAGACCGCAACTTTGAACCATATCTGCTATGTTTATCTAGTACATGATGTTTCTTTTTCCATGCACCTGTTGTGCCAAGATGTATGCATGCTGTAGTTAATAGTTGAATTACGATATTTTCATCTTGGTCTATGCATTTGCGAGGCTGACATGCTCATTTTTCTCAATAGCTTTTTACACAAATGGTTGGTGGGCAACAACTGCTACTACGGGCATTTTTATTGCTGCAGCAATTACAGACTGGCTTGATGGCTATCTTGCTAGAAAGGTGTGTGGGTTAATCTGGCTTAATATCCCATTAATATAGAGAAGTGCGTATAAACTAAAATGACATGTTGTGATAATTTTCGCATGACAGATGCAGCTAGGTACAGTTTTTGGAGCATTTTTGGATCCTGTAGCGGATAAGGTTTTCTTTCGCTTTTTCTCATTTGAAAACTATTGAGGGTTTCAATTTTAGATCTGGGGGATTAAATAGCCCAAACTTTCGTAATAATCCAATACTTGTCCTTTTGAAAATTTCACTCATTTGGATTTTTATGATGATGATATGCAGCTTATGGTTGCTGCTACATTAGTATTACTCTGCACCAAACCTCTAGAAGTTTCTGTGTTTGGAGAAGTACATTGGCTTCTGACGGCACCTTCAATTGCTATCATTGGCAGAGAGGTGAGCACCAACTTAACAATTAGTGTACTTCAACTAATGTCATTCATTTCTTCAACTTTCAATCGACAATTGTGTTGTGTCCATGTCAATTGCATTGTTGTTTATTGCAATTGGACTTGTATAATAGTACTGCCACAGAAACAGCCTGCATTGGAAAGTGATATGGACGGCTATAAGACAATCAGCACTGTGCATGCAAATTTTAAAAAAGTTTATAACTTAATTTTTCAAAATTAATAAAACCCATTTGTCATCATGCCAAATATCATGAAATTCCATTAAGGGCATAGTCGGTGACTTCAAACTTCAAGCCAAACAACAACAAAGTAACCTTTTTTCCAATATCTTTTAGGTAACTGACATGGATCCTTTGTCTTCATTGAGCTATGCTAAAGACCATCCCTATTTTAGATTAGCAACTAATACATTCTTTTTTAGCTTCTCAATCCATTTGCCTTTAAGTTAAGCCAGTAGCTCGTGCAACTACAATTCTTTTACTTTTCCTAGTTGGCATATACTCCTCGGTCTGTGTTATTCATGTCATCCCAAGTGTTCTTCCTCATCTTATTTTTAATCTATATGTGGGTGTCCTCATTGTATTCCCAATCTCCCCAGTCTCCATGTGTGTGATTCTTATAACCACCCACTGTTCGAAGCTTGACCTCTTTGATCAGGAACTGTTTTCTTCCACATGTTTTTAACAACCTACAGTTTACTTACTTTTATGCCATCATAATTTGATGTTTTTTTTAATTTCTAATAAAATAAATTTATTCAGCATAATGAAAACCGCCAAACTAAATAAAAAAAATGGTACAAAAGGAAGGAGAAAATGAATTGGTCATGAAATTGAAGGTGCCGAAGTTGTTTATTCCATGGATTGTACATGAAGGATCATCGGTTTAATCTTGACTTTAGTAGAGTTTTGCTCAATATAGAAAAATATAAATTGTGTATAATGACAAAAGGTTTACATTAGAGGGAAGGAGGACAATAAAGACATAATCAGTGAAACGCTTTGGTGCCATTAGAAGTAAAAATGAGCAACCTCTACCTCGAGGTTTGAACATCCATTTCTTTTGCTTTTTTATAGGATTGTCACATCTGGAGGATACCCTTAGGAAGCACATATACTTAATTTACAAATTGATTTTCAATATGCAGTTCTTCACATTCCAAGTATTTATGTGCACGAACACTTCTATAATGAAGTTCTAGAGTTGTAGCTGTGCGGATACATTGACACATCTGTTGGATATCGAGTCATCGACACTTCTTGGATACTCCTCACATGTGTTGTACTCTTACTCAAATATTATAAATTTTAATGTAATAAATTTGTCGAACACTTTTTCTACACGTCCTACATTTCTCATACACTTTGTCCATTGTATATGTTTGTGATATTAATTTACTTTCGCCAAAGACTATTTTAATGGAGAAAGGCTATCAAAATTTTGATTATAAAATTATGATAAGTTTAGATATGTTTCGATATAAGAAATGGGATACAATGAGCTGTTCTAGAGAGAGTTGAAGAACCAATGACTTTCTTTTGTGAAGTCATCAAAATGTTTGTTAGGTTGTGGTCATCATGTGTTATTATAATATTAGAAATATGTGTCTAGACCTTTGAATGCATGGACATGTGGCTCTATATGTATGTCTGTTCAATGCTGTTTATGAAACCACGAGTTGCGCCAGTTGTATGAGCAGCTGGTAATTATGGTGCTAGTGTTGCAGAGGCAAATTCATTGTCACAGTGAATCCAAATAAATATCTACAGATCAGTAGCAGTATGGAGTCCCAAGTTTAAAAAAAAAAAAAAAAAAAAAAATCTGTGATTATGTTTCCTCCATGGATCTTCCTATGTGGTACTAATATCAGCTTTTCTGTCTCTGTAGATAACTATGTCAGCAGTTAGAGAGTGGGCTGCATCCCAGAATACTAAACTTCTCGAGGTCAATTATTCTCAAGGCCTCCTTCAATTGCTGGTCAATTCATTTGTTGTGTTCTCTTTGCTAAGCATCAGTTAGCCCATCAATTTTGACAGACTTTATAAAACTGAGAATTGATATTTATTTAGCAGGCTGTTGCAGTAAACAGCTTGGGAAAGTGGAAAACAGCAACACAGATGACCGCACTAACAATCCTTCTGGCTACAAGAGATCCCAGGTTCAGCAACCACTTCCCTTTGATGCAGATCACCCTATGCTATGCTCTGTTAGGTATATCGAATCTATTATATCTGGTCTCATTTGTTCAATTGAATTCTGCAGTCTAGCTGGGCTGGATTTCGGAGTCGCTTCTGGTGTGGTATTGCTGTATATTTCTGCTGGTCTGGCCCTGTGGTCGCTGGCTGTGTATATGAGGAAAATATGGAGAATCTTGCTTAAGTAGCTGAATTTGCCGACTCTGGGATCCTATTCAGGGACATCTGCGACGTGGGTCTATTTCATTATCATTTCAGACGGTTGATTCGTGAAGGAAATGCCTCAGTTGAACATATCTCGTTGTTCCTCTATGCTGGCTCGCGTAGTTTAACTCGAAGAATTGGAGTTCTTTGATCTTTACGTCGAAAGCAAGAGCTACTGCATATCCATCATCCATCTTGGTGCACAGTCCCCCCGGGTCCTTAATCTGGATCATTGTTAGTTTTTGCAGAAGTGGTTGAATATACAGAAATCACATGTTATAAATTTCTTGAATGTATACAATTTTTGTTAAAATTTCCATTTGTTCGGGAGGATTGAGGAACATGCACGTTATGCCCCAGTTAAACCAACGAGTAATGCATGCTCATGCATCAGTTAAAACAACGAGTCTTGTAGATTTCGACATTTTGATTCATCGGATTCATATTTAGAGGCATGGATGTTGTTTTTGGAAAATAGAAAATAGAATGAAATAATTTCCTTTTGCTAATTTACCGCATATGATGGTTTGGTCATGTGCAACATAGATCTACAGATGCGCCAGTCCGACGAGTAAAGCGCATCAAATTAAGATGGGAGACCGAAGAAAACATGGATGGAGGTAATACGACAAGATATAAAGGCTAAAGGTCTTAGTGAAGACATATTGCTTGATAGGAATGAGTGAAAAAAGCTGATTCATGTGCCCGATCTGACGTAATTCTCTTTTGGTTCATGTAGTCTACCCTAAATACTTGGGACAAATGGCTTAGCTGTTGTTGTTGTAATTTACTGAGATTCCTTCGCTGTTATGTGTCATACATTTGGATGTTCTTAGTAATCATAACTACACTTGTTCCCAGTTCCCAGTTCCAAGCAATGAAGGATACAACAATGGTGTCAACGATCTAAATTACTCACATCATTCCTCGTTTTGTGGTTAGTTTCAAGGTTTCACAGGACCTTGAAGGTAAGTTCTTCGCAGATTGGGCCGTTTGGATTCAAGGAAGTGGGCGGAAGTGAGAAAGTCATCTTCAGGGTCTGACCAGACCCATACCACTACCATTGCTTGATCCAATATGTTTCCACTATTTATTTCTTTTCTAAAGTTTTTCCTTTCAGCGTACACTCACTAACATTATATTGTCTCATGTCATGCAGGCTTTTCTTGTAAGATGTCCACGAAATTATTTCAGATCTTGTTAGCAATAATCTATAAATGTCAGAAAACTTTGAAAAAACTCTGTGATTATCTTCATTAAGGATTTTAGAACTCTTTATGTTTTGGTGAAGCCAAAGAGAAGGGCAAATTACTGAATCTCCCCTACATTTATTAATTATCACTGTTTCTTAAAAATATTAGAAAATCTTCTTGTTCTATTGATTGTAGCAAAAACACGAAAATTCTTCTGTTATATTGATTTTAATGGACACATTTGTGTCATTTTAAAATTTAGGAAAGAATCTGTCAATGATCTTAAATTTGAAAAAAAAAACTACTATTAAATTGGATCAGAACTATTAAATTTAAAGTAGAGGAGGGTTTTTTGCAATTATCCAAGGAAAAAAAAGAAAACAAGGAAAAATTAACACACAATGATCGTGCCAATAGAAAAGATTCATGAATTTCAAGATAATCATATAACTAAAATAAAGAAAACTAAAAAAAGTTATTGTTGTCTAATAATTTGCAGTTGAGGCATCAAATGCAAACTGTTTCAAAGGAAAAGTATCAAATGTTCTACCAACATTCCATTTAAAAAAAAAATTATCTTCAAAAGAGAGGGAAAAAAGGAAAAAAGAAAATAAAAATAAAAGTTTCCAATTCCAGCAAACCGCACGCAGTGGGGTTACTGGTGGGTGGGGCCCGCTCAATGAACGCCCGAACCAAATACAGAAGCGAGAAAAATAGAAAAAAAAAAAAAAGCCCGCAAAAAGAATATAAATATAGATATAAAATAAAGAATGAAATATCGATCGAACAGACGCCAAAGGACCAACCAAAAAGGCTAAGAAAAAACCCCAAATCCCCTCGATCGGAAAGATACCCTTTTTCTTCGAAACCCCTACATGTTTCCCAATCCATCCCTCATCCTCACCTTCTACTTTCATCATTATCTCCATTCGCCGCCAATCCCCAGACCGATTCGATCGCGGGCTCGTTCGGTTGAATCTTGATTCGCCTTTCTTTCTCTCCCCGATGGTCAAGTCCATCTCTTTTACCAAGATCGTGGGCCCCTGCTTGAAGCCCTTCGCTAATTGTGGCGGGGAGACGCAGGATCGCCTCCTGTGGTGCAAGGATCTCGGGCAACACGCTGCCGGAGAGTTCTCGATGGCGGTGGTCCAGGCTAACAGCTTGCTGGAGGACGGCAGCCAGATTGAGTCCGGGCCGCTGAGCTCCGACTGCTCCGGTGTCGGACCCAGCGGGACGTTCGTCGGGGTCTATGATGGGCACGGCGGGCCCGAGACCTCGCGCTACGTTGGGGAGAACTTGTTCCGGCATCTCAAGAGTACGTGTCGCCGCTTCTTTATGATTTGGGGTTAGGGTTTTGGTTTCTAGGTTTTTTTCTTTAATTTATTTTGTCGTATTTGATGCTGAATTGAGCAAAGTTGCCAGCTGATTTTTCTTAGATTTAGTATTGCATTGATAGAAAGTCTTCAATTTCATATGCTTTGACCTATTTCCATGCAACACAGGCTTTGTGGTACATTGTGGAAAATTTAGTGTGGATGAAAATATGTGCGTCTTTTTGTTTGCAGCAAGTTGTTCGCTTAGTTAAATTGCTCTGTATTTCCTTCGAATATATTCAGACATTTATCAGATGGTTCTATACCATTCTTATAGAAACATCAACATTTCATGGAATGAGCATATTGCTAAAATTGTACGAGTTAACCCATAAAAAAGATTTAGTGCTGCATGGACATACTGCGTTATTGTTATGTGTTTATCTGTTTAATGTATTTGTTTTTTCATTGTGAGGACAAAATTACAATAAAGTTTTCAATTCATATGCTTTTTTTAATTTTGATGCACTGGAGGCTTTGCAGCACACTGTGGAAATTTATTGTGGATGAAAATGTTTACGCCTTTACGTACGCAGTACTTTCTTAACTATTTGATCATAGTTCTTTAGAATACGTTCAAACCTAATAACTTATTCACTTAACTAATTTGTTCATAGTTCATTAGAATATGAGACCTTTTCAGTAGAATCTGTTCTTGGCATCTTTCCTATAAAAGCATCAACTTTGCATAGTATGGTGGTCAGGTTTTGATCTTTGTTAGGATCGCGGCACGTGCGCCACCTCGTCAGGAGCGTCTCAAGCAAACGACAAACTCAACCTATCTGAGGACCACTTCAGCCAGGCCTGAGGAGAAAGTCCGAGCATCTCCTCAAGGACCACTTAAGCCAGGCCAGAGGAGAAAGTCCGAGCACCTTCTCGAGGACCATTTCGGCCCGAGTCATTCACTTAGATATTGATCTTGGGTGAAGATATTTTACGGGTCCGACGCCTCGACCCCCCCACGGTTCAAAGACTCGGCCGAGTCGTATTCGTCTCGGCCCGCTCCGAGACGAATCCGAGTCACGAGTCGGTCGACTCAACTCAGAAGAGACCGACTCGGCCGAGAATCGGAGTTGACTCGGTCAACTCGGCATTATGATGATTTTGTCCCTCATTGCAATTTAATGTGAAAATAATTACATTAGCATGTATTTATGAATGTAGTTTGTGCAATTTACTATATTGTGCATGAATTTTGATATGCTTCTACCGACGATGCGTGTATTTATTCTTTCGCTTTATATTTAGTGCGTTAGGTGATATATTTTGAATATGTGATACATGAGTGTGGATGTCTACATTTTTTTAAGATTTGTCGTGATTTTTTCAGAATTATTTGAGCTTTCTACGTAGTGTTTTGCGCGTATCGCCCGATACCGCTCTGAGTCGCCGAGACCGATCCGTCTCAGTGCCCGCCGAGTCGGCGGCCGAGACCGCGACTGTGAACCATGACCCCCCAAGCAAAGGCCTTCTGTGAAGATTTCAACCTCCACGCAGGGTGCAGCTCAACGGCAAGATTCCCCGATTCACGGAGTCAGTTACGCCACCAGATCATCCCCACGTTTTAAACGCTATGACGCCCCTGCTCCAGCCTGGACAGTTAAGGATAGTAGCGGGTATCATTCCTAGCAATCAAGGGCGTGATCTGGGCAGTTACGAAGAAATTACAACGTGCAAATCATGCAGTTATGAAAATCTGTAATATCCACGCCAATCAGTTATAACACGCAGAGTATTTATACACAGGGATCTCCATCAAGCAAAAAGATCGAATCCTAAATATGGTAAAGATAGTACAACTCTACGAAATTCATTATAGCTTCCTGAAAATAGTGAATATTCTCCCTTCTCCCCGATGGTTTTCACAAATTGGGTTTTCACATAAAAATATTGTGACTTTTCTTATTCTCTGTGTTAAAATCCCTATTGCCACACGATAACGGAGACATCCATAATCCCATGGTGTGAAATTGACTGCTCGATCAATCGTGTCGGAAAATTTTCACCACAAATTCGTGCTTTCATTGAAATCTGAACTCTTACGCTTAAGATCTCTCCCTCAAAACCTTCTTTAAAAAACCTCTTCTAGATCGATGATGGCCCCGCGAAAGGGAGTTGTCAACTGCATGACATCCAAATTTAAAGTCATCGCAACCATTGAGGGCAAGGTCCCTCCACCAATCGACGATCAGTCGCATACCGAGAGCACCGGCTCCTACCCACAAGAACTTTTCGCCAGTGTCTAACCGTCATAGCAACGTGATGACCAGCTCTTTCAGATGCTCTACGAGATGAGAGGGCAAATGAAAGAACAACACGCAATCTGATCGCGAAAGGGAGTAGATGGTTCTCGACCGTGAGAACATCTCCTGGTAGCATGAGGAGTTGAGATTGCTCAACCAACAGCTCCAGGTCCAAGTCGCAGCCCTCCAGAACAACATGCACAAACAGAGGGCGACTTCGAGAGCAACATGTCTCTTGTCTTCATGCCCTCGACGAGCTGATCCAGAAAAGGATCTTGAAGGCCAAGTCGCTTCACCACCCAACTCCAACTACTCAAATCCACGATTCTTCTCTCTCCAAGTAGATTCAGGAGTACGAGTTTCTGAAAAAAATTCTCAACTCCTACCTTCGACAACTACTCCGAAGTGAGTGATCCAATTCAACACATCCGGTACTTCCGAGACAAGATGGTGATTTACTTCCGCAACGATCCAGTCATGTGCCTCACTTTTTCTTGCAGCCTGAAAGGTGCGGCCTCATATTGGTTTCTCTCTGCCACCACTCTCTCCACCTGAGGCATTCCTCACCAATACGCCTCTCACCAAGAGGCCAAGATAAATAGCCTCCATCTCCTCTGCGTCAAGATAAAGCAGTGAGACAACCTCAAGTCGTACATTAATTTCTTTCAGAGCCAACTAACCAAGGTCTCCAGTTGTGATGAAGAAGTCTTTGCACTCGCGTTCATCAGCGGGCTGCAAGTTCCTCACCCACTGTACAAACACCTCCTGAAGCACAATGTCGCTGGAATAAGCGAAGTCCTCTATCGAGCTTAGCCTTACATCCAGCTGGAAGAAATAATGAAGGCTTATTCTAATCACTCCGTGGAACCATGCGAGAGTGGAGGGAAGTCGAAGTCTCCACACAAAGCATCCGCTTACGCTCAAGACCGACACCGGGGGAAACCTGCTTACAAGAAGGTATGCACTCCCAATCCGGTCTCCAAGTCCACCCCAGAGCTACAAACTGATGGTACTTTACACTCCGCTGAAGCTCCCGATTAATGCGATCTTCAGTTCCATCAAAGACCAGTCATGGGCTAGACGTCTGAAATCAATCCAACACAATCCCACGCTTCCCGGGGCGGTGGTATACTGCTTCTACAATGACTGCAAAGGACATCAAACTGTTCACTGTTGGGCCCTCCGAAGGTACCTGAAAGAGCTCATCCAATATGGCTTTATCAAAGTGTATTCCTCACTCCCGAAGTAGTTTAAGACAACCAAACACCCTCCCTTCTCCGGAACTACACTTGATCACCTAGCATAAGGCGATCCATTGACCATCCAAGTCCCCGACATACAGGGCATACTTCCTTCCATTCCTAATTCTATATATTGCATTTTTGAATTAAATATACATCCATCCATCCACACGCCTGCTGATGGGATTTTCCTTCGGAGGCGGCTACAGGATTCCTCCGCTGCTGGGATTTCCCCACTGGAGGCGGCTACTACATCCATCAATCCACACGCCTCACTGATGGGATTAGTCCCACTTGGAGGCAGTTACAAGATTCTTCTGCTGCTGTGATTTTTCCCACACGGAGGATCGTGTCTGTACGCTCCGCTGATGGGATTTTCCTCACTCAGAGGCGTTAACACAGACATGCCTACGGGCTCTTTCTCGGCTGTCCTACGGGAGTCGAAAACCTCGCTATGGGATTTTTCCCACTCGGAGTTCCCACTATGTTGCAGGGATTTTTCCCTCTCAGAGCTCTCGTTTGATATTCCGCTGATGAGATTTCCTTCACTCGGAGTATAAACACTAGCTTACGTGCTCCCCTCGTCTGAATCTATGGGCAGACGAACCTCCAGTAGCTTCCCTCTGCCGGGGTCCTTCCATCGATATTTCGATGCGTGGAATATTACCTTGCTTGGGAGCTGCCATCCATATTTCGATGATGGGGTTTCTCTCACTTGCGAGACAACTCCGTTGTGGAATGTCCCCCCCCCCCAAAGGTCAACTCCATTGCTGAGTTTTTCCCACTCGGAGGTACTGGTCTAACTTATCAGGGGCCCCAATTTGGAATAGACATATCCAATCTGTCGCTGGGTGACATCCCCACTTCATGCCACCTTTTTGCAGGTCCAATAACTATTATGTCGGGATGGGAGTTCCCTACTCAGAGGCGGCAACGCAGGCTCTTCTTCTGACACCTATAACATTCCACTGAGGGATTTCCCCTATTGGTGGACCGACTCCGCAGCTGGATTTTCCCCACTCGGAGGAAGCATTCACATGTACCGCAGACGGGATTTTCCCTGCTCAGACACCGTGCCCACTTTCTTTCCAGATCACTTTCAAACCATTCCAGGACAACTTTCGAAAAACTGGTCAGTACTTCGCAGAGACAGCCAGTCCCAAACAAGTCGGCATTCGTACAACATGTGCAAGATCAATACAATTATTCTTGCTTCCATTCGTGCACAAATTTTATTCTAAATATTTTCATCACAAATCCTTTCAACATTATGAGATTACATCTAACAAATAATATAATATCACGCCATGTTTTTGTAAGTTTTTGAAAAGAAACATAGGTAATCCTTCCAGAACAACCACCAGCGCTTCCAAAATTCCATCGGAAGATACCTCCCGTGAACAAGCGGCCACAACATCTGTGAGCCAACATCTATGATCCTGTACTTCCTCCACTCCTCCGAAAGATGATACTGAGAACTCTCAAGAAGCCGATGATATTGAGATCCAAGAAGTTATCCGAAGCCGAAAGTCACACTTCGGACCCCACTGCGAGGAAAAAAGTTCCCCAATGACGAGACAACTTTTGATCGGAGTGAAGACTGTTGGACAGGTAAGACGGTGATGGAATCAGAATCACCACCACCCTCACCTGGTACAATCCTCCCTCCTGCTTCAACACGCCATCAGGAAAGAAAGACTCCAAAAGCCAACTAGAGAATTGAGCCGATCCGATCAGAGATCAGACGAACAAACCAGGTTGAAGCAAAAATCTTGCATATCCTTCCTGACAGCAGGGCCTTGTCGTAAAGATTGATGTTTCAACAAGCCCATCACAAAGGCTGACATTTCACGATGATCAGACTCCTGAAGATCAAAAGCCCAACAGCCGCTTTCCTCTTTTCTCTCTTTCTTTCATCGGACGAAAAAGAAGAAAAGACATTGCAACCCACCAGAACAAGAAGTTTGGGGGAAAGAAATTCTTTAGAGATGGGCAGACTTCATCTCAGAGATCATTTCCTATTCAATTTCTCAAATTCTCAAGAATTTGATCCGTATTTTGAGATTTTCGGGATGTCAAATCAGCCAGATATCAAGCGTCACTGCCGCACGATCTCATTCATCATGACACTAAGATCTCATTCATTAATTGCCACCTGTCCTCCAGTTATGATGCGTCCAGATCAATTCTCAAATACGCAATAATGAATTAGATTCTCATCTACATCAAAAGTTCAGAGTACTCTCCCCTCCTCTGAGTCCTCTCATGCTCAGTGGAGGAGACGGAGGGGGCATCTGTAGTGGTTAGGTTTTGATCTTCGTCAGAATCACAACACGTGTCCCACCTCGTTAGGAGCGTCCCAAGCAAATGACAAACTCAACTTACTCGAGGACCACTTCAGCCAGGCCCGAGAAGAAAGTTCGAGCACCTTCCCGAGGACACTTCAGCCAAGCCCGAGGAGAAAGTCATAGCATCTTCTCGACGACTACTTCGGCCTGAGTCATTTACTCAGATGCTGATGTTAGACGAAGATATTTTACGAGTCGGAGGCCCCGACCCCAACAGCAAAGGCCCTCTGCGAAGATTTCAACCTCCACACAGGATGCAACTCAACGGCATGATCTCCCGATTCACGGAGTCGGTTACACCACTAGATCATCCCCACGTTTTGAACATTACAACGCCTTTACTCCAGCGCAGACAGTTATGGATAGTAGAGAGTATCATTCTCAATAATCAAGGGCGTAATCTGGGCAGTTACGAAGAAATCACAACATGTGAATCATGCAGTTATGAAAATCCGTAATATTTGCGCCATTCAGTTACAACGCGAAGGGTATTTATACACTGGGATCTCCGTCAAGCAAAAAGATCAAATTCTAGAGATGGTAAAGGTAGTACAACTCCATAGAATCCATTGTAACTTCATGAAAATAGTGAATTCTCTCCCTCCCTGTGGTTTTTCACAAATTGAGTTTTCACGTAAAAATATTGTGTCTTTTGTTGTTTTCTGTGTTAAAATCTCTATTGTCACCCAATAACGGAGACATCCCTAATTCCCGTGGCGTGAAATTGACCGTTCGATCAATCGTGTCGGAAAATCTCCACCACACATAGAAAGAGAAGATCATGACAATTGTATGATCACAAAGTGTCATTGGAGTGTACAGGAAGTGTCCAAGTGTCCTACTGATGAAAAGGATTTAAAAATTTAAGTTTCTAATAATACTGATTTCAGCATATTAAGTAAAATGTAAAATATCTTTCTTGCGATTGGTGTGAGCTTTTCTTAGGTTTATGTCTCTTCCTGCCCTTTCTTTCAGAGTTTCTATTTTTAGATTGATTGCTATGGTTTTGATGGCTAGATCTCGCTGATGTTCTTCATTTGTTTTTTTTTTTTGTCAGATTTCATATAATGAGGTAGGCTTGATTGAAGTTTAAGGGGTAGCAATTTTTTCTTTTTCTTTTCTTTTCTTTTCTTTTTAGGAAAACTAAACATCTGAAATTAAAAGTTCTTTTGGGTTGTAATAGTCTATTCTTTATGAGATTTATTATTGGAGAACGTCAAGAGTTAAAGGTTTATCTTCTGACTTATTGTTGGTGTTTTAAGTCTGGCTCAAATGTCCTTGCATCCATGTAAATGAAAGATAGGGGGAAAATGTTATGGTTGGAATTATGTGAATATGTTGATTTTGGTTTTTTTGCATAATACTTTTCGACTCATGTTCTTTTAGGTTTGTGTTGATGCCTACCCTTGTCATTTTATTTCTTGGACATCTCTTCTTTATTCTATGTGATGTAAGCTATGTCATACGGACATCACACCACACCCACACCACGAAGGGAGTTCTAGGATTTTTTTGGTTAACTCTCTCAAGCCTGCACTGTTAGGTAGTAATTGGTCTAGGGACAGAGGGAGGGGGTTGTAGGGATTTTTGTTGATTAACTCACTCTCAATTTTGCGCAATAAGGTAGTGATTGATCTTTGTTTTCTGTTACTCAGTACTGACAATTGAAAGCTTCAAATCATACATTGAATTTGGATCTGGATTTCTTTTTGTCTCTGTCTCTCATTGCAAAAATTTCCTTGGTTGTGTTCAAACATCTTTTACGGTCTTGGATAATTTGATAATTCAAGTATCTTTTATTGTTTGACTTGTTTGCTCATATAAAAGCAACAAACTGGGAAAAGGTCTCATATCTTAATTAAACTTAGTGTCAATGATTGATGTAGTTTGTAAAACTAAAAAAGATTTGAAGTTTTCTTCATAGATTAAGTTCTAAAATTTTAGTGGTCGTTGAAGTAATGCTCCAGTTACTTGTTGAATAATTTGATACTGAATGATCCTTGTGTGTCATCAGTTTTTATTAGCACTAAATGAACAAAAATTTCTTTCTAGATAATATAATTAGCTTGTCCTTTTATCAGCTCTAACCTTCTTGCTGAAAGCTTCAAAGTAGTAACAGTGTTTTCTTTATAGGTTAGTTTTTTAAGAGTTCTCTGTAAGCAACCCTGAATATTTCAGGGACTTAAAAAAAAAGAAATAATGACCATTTGAGGAGATTTTTTAAAATACAGAAAAACTTTGGCCGTATGGAAAACTCTAATATTGTCACATATTGGTTTCACAGGTCCATTGATTTTTAAGCATCCCAATGAGTTGCATTGTTAAATGTCCTTTAATTCGTGTATTTTTATTAAAAATAAACTATGCAAATTTCCAATTTCATATATTCAGTTAAGATCTGATGGAATGTTTCGTGGCTATTCTCATCACTTTGAGTATGTGGTTGCAGGATTTACATCAGAACAAGGCATGTCAGGAGATGTCATACATAGAGCATTCGTAGCCACTGAAGAGGGTTTTCTGTCTGTTGTCAGGAAACAGTTTCTGATCAAGCCTCAGCTTGCAGCAGTTGGTTCATGTTGTTTGGTGGGTGTTATCTGTGGTGGGATGCTCTATGTTGCAAATGCTGGAGATTCTCGTGCAGTGTTAGGAAGATTTGAAAGAGGCATTAGAGAGGTTAATGCTGTGCAATTATCAGCAGAGCATAATGCATGTCATGAAACAGTGAGAGAAGAACTTCAGTCACTTCATCCTGATGATTCAAAGATTGTGGTTTTAAAGCATAATGTTTGGCGAGTGAAGGGTATTATACAGGTACACATTTTCTAGTTAATGATGTGCATCTTATGTTTGATGCAGTGTAGTTCATTTCTCGCCTTATGTTCATTTCCTTGAGGAAGTATTTGCTGGAGGTACATCTGATATTATATTTTGCACTAAATCCTCTCTGCTCACAAGTATCTGTATGAGAAACCGTGCGTGTTGGGGTGGGGGGGGGGGGGGTTGGGTGTGCATTGTCTATGGGTTGGGTTTTTTCTTTCTTTCTTTAAATATAGATCTTTAGAATTATTTCTTTGAAACACACCTTGGGAGGGGGGACAAGGATGAAGATGATTACTCAGATAATACTTTCTCCTCATTTGCGTTCGTCATGTCTTGAACCTATGACTGCTACATCACAATCAAGCCTCTAATGACTAAGTCCTAGCTTGTTGGCTATCATTTCTTGTATTACTTGTTTCTTTTCCTAATGTCAATTTGCAGCCGTTGGTCTATGTAATTTACATATGAATAAATGTCGAGTGAAAAATGTTTGAATGATGTAATATTCAGCTGTTATTAAGCACATACTTTTTTCCCGCAGGTTTCTAGGGCCATTGGGGATGCGTACTTGAAATTAGCTGAATTCAACCGAGAGCCTCTCATCGCAAGGTTTCGGCTGCCTGAGCCCTTTTATAAATCTATTCTTAGCGCTGAACCATCAATAGTAACACATAAACTTTGTCCTCAAGACCAGTTTCTAATTTTTGCATCTGATGGGCTGTGGGAGCATTTGAGCAATCAAGAGGCTGTAGAAATAGTTCAGAATCATCCTCATAATGTAAGACTTCAGTACCTGTTTTTTTTTTGATTATCATACTGGTGTTTTTGTTATGTCAGCTGTAACTGAAGCTCGTGATCTATCAGACCAGATATCAAATAAGATGATTGTAAAATAGATATCAAATAGGGTACAATAAAGCTTCTCAAAGTTTTAATCTTTTCCAACATTTTTTTTGGGTATACAAATGGCAACCACAATTTAATTTTGTCAGACTCTCAGGACCTCCTTTACTCTCTTCCCTGAAAACAATGCATGCAGTACAAATGAATAGTTTTCTAAAATAAAATGCATTTGTTTGCTACCTACATGTTTTCCCTATTGTTTCCCCTTTTCATGAGCCCATCAATTGAACTCAAGTAGATTTTTTTTAAAGTTTGATTTGGGCTTTTGGTTTCTTTGATCTCTCTTTCTCTAACTCACTGACACTGTGGAACTCACGCTATCTAACAATCTT
The DNA here is from genome assembly GCA_038442645.1 of Agave tequilana. Classification (NCBI taxonomy): domain Eukaryota; kingdom Viridiplantae; phylum Streptophyta; class Magnoliopsida; order Asparagales; family Asparagaceae; genus Agave; species Agave tequilana. The sequence goes on from JAVJIF010021303.1 coordinate 52,163, forward strand.
CCCTCTCTGACTTATTCCTACTTCTGTTCCTCTAACAATCAGCTATAGCAGTCTCTCTCTCTCTCTCTCTCTCTCTCTCTCTCTCTCTCTCTCTCTCTCTCTCTCTTAATTTTCTTTCTAGCAACCCCAACACCCCCCCCCTTCTCTAAGTTGCTTATCTTGCTTACTCTCCCTAACTCTCATTTTCTAACTCTTTTTAACTCACATTTTCTTCTCTAAAATTTAACTCTCCTCTCAACTCACTCGCAACCCCCTCCCCCCACTCACCACCCACAAAAAAAAAAAATTACATCCAACTCTTTGGAACTATTTCTCTTTGAAACACTTCCCTTTCTAATACTCTGGAGTCAAGGATGTTAGAGAAAAGCGTGTTAGAAGAGAGAGTGAGGATGATAGTTAGAGAAAGTGAGTGAGTGAGAGAGAATGAGTTAGAGAGAGAATGAAACTTAGACGGATGAGTGTCATAAGTGAAACATAATTATGGCTGTTGTTGGGGGTAGTCTAGTCTTTGCACGGTTGAACCATTTTCTTATTTCTTTAACTGCCTTCAGGAGTAGGGATAAGACATTTTAGAAACACAAACTTTGGTTACCTACCTACCTTAAATGTAATTTACCCTATCAAATAAGATGTTACCTAATACAGTTAAGCAATACTGGTCTCAAACAGGTGGTGCAGTGAGTTTATTCCCTCTTTATATAAGATGTATTTTTTGGCAGTTGAATAATTTGCTACCTTGGAATGTAGATACTTTTGGTATTTTTTTTCTAACTCAAACCTCGGAAATGTATTACAAAGGTCAAGTTAGTGATCTCAAATCTGCTTACGTGTTTTTTTAACCGTGTAAATGAAGGTTCCATTGTACTTTTTAATTATTTTCGTTCTTTTGTGTATGTGTACACTGGCCTGGCGGGTGTGTGACTTTCTGTGCCTATGCGTGTCCCAGAGCACGCATGCATGTTTTTCTTTTTGGTTCTGTTTGGATTTAAGGAATTGGTGTGAAGTGAGGAAGTAGGAAGTAAGATTTATTTCCTTTAGGAAAAAGGGAAATGAGTAGTAAGTTTTCTGGTATTTGGATGATTGTTGGGAAGTGTGATTTGGAAAATGTTTTGTCGTTTCCGGTGTTTGGATGGTAATGAAAAGTGGAAGTGGAAAAGTTGACCACAAAGTTGACCGCAAAATAATATTAAAATAAAAATTAATTAAGAAAAATAAAAAATAGATTGTAATTAGAATGCAAGTGAGATTTACTTGACCAAAAAATTAACTGTTTTATGCTATAACTTATTATAAATGAGATTTACATGACCACAAAATTAACTGTAGCACTCTGGAAGTGAGAAAATGGTTGTGTAAAAGAGAGATGAAAAAGGGAAATGGGGGTTTTCTTATTTTCCTTTTCCGGTGTTTGGATAGATAGGGAAATGAGCAATTATACTTCCCCACTTCCTCACTTCACTGTGATTCCTTACATCCAAACACGCCCTTTGTAGTGAAAAGACTCAGCAAGTTGTTTTTCCCTGGTACTTGTATGGTGTAGCGTCACTCTGTGTGTGTGTGTGTGGGGGGTGGGGGGGGGGGGGGTGAGTGGGTGGTCTTTCTTCATTTTCAATAGTGTATTTACTTGTAAGTTATATTAAGGGAAAATCTTATGCATTTTGATTCTTTTGTATTATCTTTCGGAAACAGGAACCCAACCCCTTTCTGCTGCTTTCATGAGATGTTAGCTAGACGGTATTCATTTTTATACTCAAAATTTTGGTCCCAATTGCTGGCAGACTATTATGTTTGACAAAATCTGATTCGTCTCTGACAGTTATTTGAAATATCATGCATCTTGATTCTCTGGTAATATCTTTCAGAAATATGAACCCAACCCCTTCGCTGCTTTAATGAGATAGATGGTATTCATTTTTACACACTATTTCAGTCCTATTGCCAGCAGAATATCCTGTTTGACAAAATTTGATTCGTTACTAACAGTTCTTTGGACCTGTGCAGGGTATTGCAAGGAGGCTAGTGAAAATTGCCTTGCAAGAGGCGGCAAAGAAAAGGGAGATGAGGTACTCCGACCTGAGAAAGATTGGTCGAGGCATCAGGAGACACTTTCACGATGATATAACTGTGGTAGTTCTGTTTCTAGATCCCACTTTGATCAGTAAAAATTTCAATCATGGTCCTATGCTTTCTCTGAAAGCTTGTGGGGTTCCCGTTCAATCAAACCTGCAGAATTAGAATCTCAAGAGACATCTTTCAGAATTTTCAGATGCAGCTTCAGGACTGCATCACAACAGTGTATATACATATATAGATGGTAGCGATTAAAATGTGGAATTTGTCTTGTTTCAAGACATTTTTTAGCCTGTTTATTGTTAGACTGTTCGTACATATAATTGGAGGTCAGGGATGGTATTTTTTTTGCTTAAAATCTTGGAGTCGTATAGTTCTGGAAGCAGGGTTGCTGGCTGCAGTGTACATAGTGAAGGTGAGAGGATCCAATGCCCTTTTTCAACCACTTCTTTCATTGCAAGTTGCTGGGAATTGTGTTCTGATGGATTTTATGTTTTTATACTTTTAGGTATCGACTTTCAGCTTCCAACTTCAAGTTCACGCTGTAGTAGCACTTCGTCTCTCTGTTGCCGAATTTGTTGGGAAAAAAAAAAAGGCACATTATACTTCTGTAATGATGAAACTTAAAAGGCTTGAAGAATTCTTCCAATGGCAGTTGTTTTGGTCTTTCTGAACTGTACTCTAGTAGCAAGGTGGTTGAAACAGAGTTAACTTGTGATATAAAGTTATTTTTTGTTTTTTCGATGATGTAAACTGTAATCTACTAACGGTTACTGACAGGGGGATCTAATTAACTTGTTGACTGGAAACCAAAAGCCCAGATATGATATAGGTTGTATTTCATTTGTCAATATCATATCAACTGCCTACTGGCAACCTCCTGTGGTCAATAAGACACTGTTTTTTTCCCTTGCTGGAGCTGTACTAAAACTGTAGGGAGGCAACATCCAGCCATTGTAACCGGCTTGAAACTAAGACCGGTATCTTTCATGTGTTTCACCACGGACTTACTGATGGACTTGACGATCTCAGTTGACTTGCAGCAGACAAGGCCACTGATGACATTAGAACTGCAAGCAAAATCAGACGACAATTCTGTACATATTTTGTTAGATCGGAACGCTACAAATTAATCCATCCATTGAGATCTAACATTGGAGAACAATTTTCCTAGATGCCTGTCAATTGGCAGAATCCCTTCCAACAGGTTCATTATCCAGAGAGAGAGAGAGAGAGAGAGAGAGAGAGAGAGAGGACCAGTAACATTAGTCATGACCCTTGACCTCACCCACACACAACTCGAGTTGACACAACCACAACATTGATTTTCCAGAATTCAAGCAGCAATGAGATTGGAAAACATACTGATGTTACAGGACCATTGTAATAACATTCATACATCAGTAGACATGATTACAGCATCCTGCGTCACACAATTACCAGAAATTGGCTTGAGCCTTTACGACATCTCTGAACGGTTAACAAAATCAAATCCGTTTGTCTATATCTCACCAATTACATGTTCCTGAAGACTGCACTAGCAACTCGATGTAGAAAAGCAACCATTAAGTTCCCCTGATGTTAGTTTAGACTAGACCTGGCACACAAGAAGATTGAAAGATTTAGAAAATGAACGGAATTAGGGGACTATGTACACACTCCGGGCAACCATAAAAGAACATATTAGAAGCATGGAAGTAACTTACATAACTAGCAGTAAGTATCATGCAAGGGGCCTTCAAACAAATTGAACATCGTATACTCAGGCCTCTTCTTTGGTCTCAGCAACAGCTGCCTTCTGGTTGGAAAGGGAAAAGGTCATCCATCAACACAAAACAAAAAAACCTTTTGTAGCCAACAGAAGACACATGACAACAGCAGCAGCAGCAGCAGGCACACACCTAAATAAAAAAGAAGAAGAAAGGACACACCCATACCAGCTCAGGATTAGCCTCCTTTCCATTGGTTTCAGATGCTGCATTGGATGACCAAGAAAACCTGAACGCATTAAAAGATCCACACTTGATATGGTCCATTATAAGTAGGAAGGCGACAAAGAAAATGCTATGATACCAACCTGAGGGCTCTTGCCTTCCTTTTTTCTTCTTCTTCTGGAGTTAATGGTACTGGACTCGCTGCAAACCTTTCTAAACGGGCCTTCTTCTTTGTTTCCTCATCAGATCCCTGTCCAGTCAGTCCAAACCTGAGAAACGACAAAAGAGGCCTCAAAGCGTTGTCTTAGTAGGTTACCAATGATCTGAGGATGAGAACGCAAATAAGTTAGTGGCCACTGGATTCAAATAGTGAAAACATTAGTAGTTATTAAGTTGTGGAATTAAGCATGAGAGGGGACCTCTCTGCCCGGGCCTTTCTTTTGTCCTCCTCAACTTTGTTCGCATCAGTCTTTCCAGATGAGGCAGACCCAGTCCCAAACCTGCCAGCACGTGTTCAAGTAAATAAAAGTTTGAAAATTACTTGAAATTTACAAGTCCTAAAATATATCGTGATTAGGGAGAGATTGCATGATTTTATTCACCAAACTTAAACAATTATCATCAAAAACTGCCAAAGATGTGGATGTACATTGTACATGTAATTTATCATGGGAGGAGGCTAAATTTTATTGTCAAACTGCTGGAAGAAACTAATGACTATACCCATGGGTCCATATTTGGCTTATGCAATTTAGACAGTCAATGAACTCCCACAAAAAACACACCACATATTTCCAACTTCCATGAAGAGAACACCTGCCCTAGTTGTCTAAGATAATGAGCACAGATCTGGTCAGGAGAAAATCAATATTTGGGTGACACTTCCCTCATCAGTTACACCTCTTAATTTGTGATGACCCAAAGCACTAATGATTGCAAAATAGAATAACAAATAAATAAAAACATCATACACAGTATTAATTTAACAACAAATAACTGGAGTTGGCCTTTCATAAATAAAGCCAATAACTCACAGATAGATTGGAGCTGACAGCAGGTAGCAACAGAGGGAAAGACAACAAACAAAGTTAAAAGTGCACACTAATAATTTCAAAAGTGCACACTAATAATTTCACCCATTACACACACGCACGCACGCACATGCACAGATCTTTGTTTACCTTCAGCTGTTTTCATGAAAACAGTCTGAAACATCATCAAAGATTTAAAACCGCCAAAACATGGAAGAGACATGACCACAATGGTTAATACAGACGGCATATGGCCAAAACTTACTCAACATGTGCATAACAGGGTTTCCCACCAAAACAGAGAATGATACGGTCAAAACGGGTACATCTCTGTCATAACCTCATCCCTTGAGTAAATGAATGGCAAATTCTGTAGCTAAGATTGTCTCTGGCTATTGCAATAGGAACATGTGCATGCCAGTAAAACAACCATGAACCTAAAAAAGAAAGAAGATAAGGTTAGGGTTACAGCTCAGATTTGGGTTAAGATTTTGGATTAGACAAGGTTAGGGTTACAGCTCAGATTTGAGTTAAGATTTTGGATAAGGTGGTGATAGTGATGGTGAGGGAGAAAGAAAGAGGTTTGGAAGTTAGGGTTAGAAATGTTTTACGCTTTAGATTACGTTGGTGGGGCCGTGGCGGTGACAATGATGAGAAGGGGGTGCTGGTGGTGAGATTAGGATCGGGAAGTCGGTTAGATTATTGATGGATGCTGATGGCGAAAGAGTGGTGATTACAATGGAGACGATAGCAGAGATGGTTGTAGTTGTGGAACAATGGTTCAGGTCAACAAGAGGAGAGGTTTTAGTTAAGGTTAGGATAGTGAGGATTTTTAATTAAGATCAATAAATGATGAATTGGGAGAAGGAGGACAAGTGGGGTTGTGAACTAGTCAACTAGGGAAATCAGGCTTCAAGAGGTCATGTGATCAGCACATAGCTGTCTTCGGATGGAAAATTTAATCTTATTAGTACAAGGGGAAGGGATTAGTAGTAAAGAGGGTTAACTGATCAAAGATATTTCACACGGGGTTATCCATAGATACAACAACAAAGCAGTGAGTAACTACTGTGGCTATCTACATTTTTATGCGAAAAATATATTTCATAGGGTTATTTGTAGATAGCCCAATAAAATCATGGTAACTACTGTGGTTATCTGCAGTTTTACCCTATTACTTGAGCAATGATGGCAAAAGAAAAGCGAATATGGTCTTATGTGAAATAGCCAATGAACTTTTGTGGAGACGAAATCAATAAATATTTCAAAGCATTTGAACAAGCAATAAAAATCTGGTGAGATGTAATTCCAGGAATAATTCACAATTCAGAGATATTCTCAAGATCTTGAAATATCAAAGGCGATGTATATGGGGGATATTGCAGCATTATTGTTAGCAAAAGCATTGAGTAAATACCATGGTCAGATTTCCTCGGCCAAGCATGAGCTTCTTTAGACACTAGAGCCCAATAAGTAAAAAAAATATATGGTTCCTTAAATTTATGGAACTTTCTATAAAAACAGTAAAGTTGCAATCTTATATACACAATGATGTGGTGACAAATTCTTAAGAAAATATAGGCCTGAGGTCAATTGATGATACCTTAATTTTCACCTTCTTGGTTAAGAATAGTTATCCATATATTGGACACTTGAAGTTCATGTTTTCAAATTCATTGCATGGCATCACATTCGTAAAACATCTTTCAGCAGATTGATGTCTAGGTTCGAGGTGTTGCTGATTGATCTATAATCTAATCCTTAAAATAAGTCCTTGAAATGAAATAGATTGTTGAGCCAAACGCGTGAAACTTTGTTTAACACAAACAGGCTGTGCCAAGTTTTGGAGATGTTTCTATAATTTTCTAAACTAAAATAAAAAATAAAAAATCCAGACAATAGGTGCCCTACTGTTTATACTTGTACTCTTAGAAAACAAAAATATAATGCATCCTGCAAATGAACGTTAATTATCTATAGGTTAACACATTCCAACCAAAAACCAACCCAACAGTGACATCTGAATTGGTCATTCATAACAAAGAAGGGCCTAGACTGGTGCTCTGACGGAGATGAAAATGGTCTAAACAACATCGTGGATTGCAGTTTCACAGTAGTTTTATGCTAATTTTTTATCTGAAGTTACTATCCATAAATGAAATTCCTATGTATGGTGACAGCTTAGGGTTGGGCAAGATTCATAGAAGCCTGCCTCATATAATTCCTAAAGCTTGGTATATTTAGACAGCGACACTGCCAAGAAAGGACCGAGTCCTGCCCAGCAAATAAAGGCCCAAGTTTGGGCTGGCCCTGAAAACTTGTGAAAGGCCATTACCATTTACTGTAAGCAATCATTTTACCTTTAAGCATACTGTAAATATCATAATGTCACAGAACCAATTTGATGCAAAAGCATATGTTGTTAGATATGCTAACTTCCTTGTCATGTTCAATGTCTTACAAGTTATTTGAAATGTGGGAGAAAAAAGTGGAGCGGCCAATTGAGCTAGCCAATTAAGCAGGCTGCCTAAGCACGTAATGGTTAACTTAGTGGGTAGGCCTGCTCAAGCTGCCAATAAACATCTTTTCTCCTTCTAAATAATACAATTGCATATGATAAACATGTTGGGTGAAATTGTGCTATTTCTTAAACATGCAAATCAATTATCTTGACAAAACAAATTAGATTAAACTTCCTAGCATGATGTTACAAAATTAAAACAGAATATTAAATTTGGCTTGGGGAATGCAATCACGTAGTCGCTGCCCTAAAGGATCAAAAACCTGTCTCTTTGTCCAGATGTTAATTCGGCTTTGTACAGTACAGTAAAATAATCCCCAGGAATTACCAGCACTCGACCAAGGACAGTAGCCAGAGCTTCTTGCTCAGACAAAGAAGTGCTGTCCAGAAAATGAAGTAAAACTTAAAGAAATATGACGGTGGGAGAAAAGAAGAATGTAGTTGTAAGTCACAGTTTTCTGTGTGTTCAGAATGAATAGAGACAAGCTTCTTTATAGGCACATAACTCTACCTGTTACTAATAAACCCCACACAAATTAAGCGCACGTTCAGATTTGTTGCAATTAATTTGCAACAACTCAGCACGTTCACAGATCCGCTTTTACCGAGTCAAGAAACGTTACAAATCAAAATTTGAAGTACCTTGGGGGAGTGAGACGGAGCTAGGGAATATTCTGAGTCTAAGTGTTCGAGAAAGACTTTGAGGTCAAAGTGCTCGGGATGATCCCAAGTCCAAGTGCTCGGGGTCCACTCCGAGATCACTCTGGGTCCAAGTACCCGGGGATGATTTCGAGATCAAGTGCTCGGGAAACATTCTGAGTCCAGGTACTGGGGTCACTTCGCCCAGAAGCTCGGAGTTAGCTCCGAAAGACAATTTTTTTCTTTTTCAAAATGTAGCAGGTCCAGGAGCCCCTTGAACGAAGCTGCATTCGTGTCCGCGGGTCGTGAGCGCGCGTCACCCGAACCTGAACCTAACCCGGCCTGGTTCGGTTCGGTTCGGCGCGTGTGGAAAGGTGGCTCATGGCCTAACATTCATAACAATAGGCTTAGCAAAAGTTTATATATATACCACTCTACTTTTTTGACCTATCTAATGTGAAACTAAAAAACCAAAGGCAAATAAAAGGGAACTCAAGTTTCCCCTCCAAAACCAAATACACATCCAATAAAACATGCATATCATGGAGAGATTGCTCTAAGAACACGTTAAAAAGAAAGTTACACAAGCAAAAGCCATATTAAACTACTAACTAATAATAATATATGACTGGTTCACCATTCCAGAAAAAAGAGAAAGAAACAAATAAAGAACCAAAAGTAAGAAATATTCAAAAAATAATTAAAAAATATTATACTATTTGGGAGGCGGTCAACTGGAAGTGGTGAAAGTTGGCAATGGTTCCCTAACAGTGGCATATGAACATTATCACATTCAATATCATCTTGGTTTACTCACTTCTTGTTACCAAATAGAGAGGCAATAATGGAAGTGGGCCAACTAAGATGTTGAGCTTGATAATGTATCCGTATTATCAGTATAGATGCACTCCATGTAAGGCTATTAGGTGTCTGATAATAATGGATATGATAGTTTAATAACTTCATCAATATAATAGTTATATGTGCATTCCTTATATGAGTATGATGGTGTATACTTAAGGAAATCATAGGGCAAGAATACCACCCTGATTAAGAAGATCAAAACGAAGCAGCCACCCTACCACCTAGATGGACACTTTTAAAACATTGTCTTACCATATTGATTCTCTAGGAAGTCTTTCCCTTCACCATCACCACCTACATCTCTCACTTACTCATCACTTGAACACATGCATGAGAAATGGTGCCACCATATTGCTATATGACAAGTTTGGCCTCATAATTATATCTTAGGTAACCTTATGTAAGCATGGTGCAATATGTATATCAGATTCTCCTAGGAAGAGAATAAGCAATAGGAATATCATTAAAGCATAACTTACTAGAAGTCATGCCTTCTAAAATTACAATTAAGTAATGCATCGACCATTATGCTCAAATTTTATCACAAATCATCACATTGTTTACATATTTGCTATTATGATATCCCCCTCAATCATGACTACACAACACTTCTCCATGAAGATTCCTTTCACAACCAACCATTTATGGTTCCTTTTGATCTTAGTGTTCCCTGCTCATTTGTAGCTGCATTGAAGTTCTATATTACTCCTTGCAATCTCCTTCGATCATCTATCTGGTCTACATTGGCATATAGTCTCTACCTTACATTCCATTAACATCCCCATCACCATCACTATAATGCATCCTCCACACATGTCAACTTTTCAAAATCTTACATCTTCCGCAATTTTCAAATCATAATTTTAGTAAGCATGCCGCCACACATATCTAAGTATTCAGAAATTCTGGGGTTCTAATCCTCCAACAAGGAGTGTATGTCTATATAAATATGCGTTGAAGATACTACATTTTCACAGTTGTCTATCTCGATCTCAAATAACGCCCCATGTTAAATCATATGATGGGGTTGTAAATAAAAGAATCTATTCTTTCTTTAAGCTCCAAATTTCACAAACGTAGATACCCAAATTTACTTCACTTCAATCTATATCTCTAATATAACAACAGGCATCGAATAGGGAGGGGAAAAAAAAGCCGCAGACCAGAACACAAAGGGAGTATATAGAAACAGATGGAGAGCCCTCACCGCTCGGCACGAGAGCTGCGCTTCTCCTCCTCGGCATCCCGAACCTCTCGGCACGTCGCTGCATCTTCTCGAGATCGGAGATCTCCGAGCTCGCGGGCTTCGCATCTCTCGGATCCTCACTTCCGCCGCCTACGCCTCCTGCGGCGGCGTCGGAAGCGGTCTCCGGTGGCTCCTGCTGCGGCGTGAGGGACGGCGGAGGGAGAGGAGGAGAGGGGTCCGCTGGGGTTTCTAGGGTTTCGGTAGGGGTTTCGTTTTGGGGTTCGTGATTCTGCTCCATGAGAGAGTGAGGGGAGAGAGTGGACTTCGAAAGGATAGGAAGGAGTGAAGACGGGGCACCTTTCGCATGACGTGCTTGTTTCTTGTGTTCCGCCGGTACAGGATAAGTCGGAAGTGGTCCATTTTGTTTAGTTTTTTTTTAGTCAGAACCGAATTTCATGTGTTATTATTAAAAAATAAATTATTATTATTATTACTACTGCTAGTACGCTGCACCGTCGGCGGTGAAAACTCACTGACAGAGCGGAAGAGGCGCGGGCGGTTGGTGCGGCGCGGGGCGCGGGGTGGTTTAGAAGTACATGGTCTCTCTCTCGACTGAAGATAGACGGACAAATTTGTGAAAGAGTCACGAAAGAGAAACTATCTTCAGGTAGTTTGCTTATTATTCTTGTTTCCATTCAAAAAAAAAAAAAATTACTATTCTTATTTTTTTCTCCTCTTGAAACAGAAGTTCAAAGTAGTACTCAAGATTCGAACGCAGAATTCTCGCAATTCTTCTCTATAATCTTCTACTTCAGTGATCTTTCTGGATCTAAAACTTGGACATGGATATATATCTCATTCAATTGACTGATGGAACAAAGAGTTGTTCTCTACATTTTATAGTTAATATTGTCCTTTAAGATATGATACTATTTCAATCTTAGGAGGGGAAAAAAAAAATGAACTTGAGTTTTTCATTTCCTCCCGTGTTACAAAATATTAGATTGTTGTGATACTTATAACTTGAGCTTCTCTCCTCTCTGCGAAAGTTTGGATTTGGCTCATTTTATAGTCCAATCTACTCCTCACCATCGAGCCAGGCCTCACTGATTATATAATTTAAGGTAAATTATGCAAAACCCCTTGTACTGTTGGGGGTGTTGCGTGAAACCCCCAGTAATACAAAAATTTGCACTTTGCCCCCTAAGGGTGACGCCATCTGCTTACAGGCTTGCGTTTATGTTAAAACGCGAAAATATGCAGGCTTGCGTTTTTGATGTTGAAACACGACCCTGAGGTCCGTGTATTGTAAAGCAGCATGATTATCGCGTTTAGCACAGAACGCGACCCTCGTGTCGTGTTTGTTGAAGTACGACATCCGGTCTCATGCTGGCGCGGACCTTGCTCTGATGAAAAATTGCGGAGCTCACAAGCTCGCGTGTTTAGTTAAAACGTGGAGCTTACAGGCTTGCGTTTGTGTTGAAACGTGAAGCTACGCAGGCTTGCGTTTTGATGTTGAAACGCGACCCTGAGGTCTGCGTATTGAAAAGCAGCATAACCATCGTGTTTGATACAGAATGCGAACTCTGTTAGTTTGAGTCACGTGCTATTCACGTGACCCCTTTAATCACCTCAGCTAGTTGAATTTAATCAATAATCAGTAAAAGTGAAATGAGTTAATGGTTATTGATTAATTAAATTAGATAATTATTAGTTATTGATCTAATTAAAGTGATCTAATTAAGTTAGATGATTATTAGTTATTGATTAATTCAGTTAGCTGAGGTGATAAAAAAAGGGTCCCGTGACTAGCACGTGACACAAACTAACATAGCTGTGGACGACTTCACCCCCGGGAGCAAAGTGCAGCTTTTTGTACTACAAAGGATTTCCCGCAACACCCCAATAGCACAGAGGGGTTTTGTACAATTTACCCTATTATTTATTATTTGTGGCCGTGATAACAAAGTTTATTTCAATTAGAGTTAGAGTAAACATATTATTTTTTATTCTGTAAATTGTTTTTTTTTTGGTAATAAATTTTGTAAATTGTTTGATGTTGTGAATTGAATCATGAGAAGAACATGCGCAAATAGGCCTTGAAAACGGCACAAATCACCCAACTGTGTGGAGCTGAGTTCAAACACATTGTCGTGACACTAATATAATACCAGAGTGAGCTTTCAGACATATCAAGTTGTATTTGGTTATTCCTTAACATGGATTAAGGGTGAACTAAATTGGACTCTATTGGTGTGAACAAAACACCAGGTCACTCACTATACATGATTGTGGTCTATATGTGTCAAGAGTAAACATTAGAAATGATTATGAGAGCATAATGAATGAAATAAACTGCAAGGTTACTCATTTTACTTTTAAAATTTACAAAACAATGTTATATTTGAGATATTTACAAACAATGTCTTGAGATATTAGAGAAAACTGAGACGAATAGCTTCTTTGGGTTTGTAATAGTGGTTTTCTCACTGCCGCTAGATCTGTCTCTGTCACAGCATTTTCCATATACACAATACACAACCATTTTATGTGCTGGGTGTATTTGAGTTTCTAATTGTCTTGTTTGCCTTTGGTTTGAAACGATTTTTGCATTGTGATTAGTACATTAAAGACTTCACGGTTGACTATATCTTCATTTGTTTGGATATTTGTTCAAATTATATGAAATCAGACATTACTTTAGAGAGGAGAAGTTTATTCAGGAAACAATATTTATGTTTCGATCCATTTTTCTTCGTGAAAATCTTTTAACTCTTATTTTTAGATATATTTATCCTATTGTTAGATAACTTTACTTAGATACCCTTATTTTATCTTATCTTTCTGCTCGTTTTCTTATCTATTCTCTTATATTCATATATATTGATGTAATTGCTTTATGAATATATATACTGAAACTTTTTCTTCTCTGAATTATCATGATATCAGAGACTCTTAAAATTTTCTCTGCTGATCGAAGTTCTCTCGAGCCTCTGCTGGGCCGCGCTCGCATTGTGTGCCTAGCATCGGGTCATTTTCATCTAATACAACATCAGAGCTTTTCTTGTTGTCCTCACGCATCCTCCTCTATCTCACCTAAGATCGAGTCCACGTTGATCCTCTCGTATCCATCGATATTGGCTCTACTATCACCCGTGTTCCTCCAACGTTGCAGAATCCGATCTGAGCCCTCTTGGGACCTATTTAGCTCTCTTGGGCTTTCTTATCAATTTAGCCCTCTTGGTCTCTATTTTAGCCCTCTTGGGCTTTCTCATCAATTTACCGCCTCTTGGGCTCTATTTTAGCCCTCTTGGATTTTTCTTTATATTCAGATGATCGACCGCCTTCCAGCACGCCACCAGTCGAGTTTAAGGAGCCCTCTTTCCGCTTGATCCATCTGGAGCTCGCCTGCCTGATCCATTCGGATCTCGCCCTGCCTGATCCAGAATCCATCCGGTGCTCGCTCTCTCATCTGATCCTGATCCATTCGGATCTCGCCTTCTTGTCTGATCCATCCGGATCTCGACTTCTTGTCTGATCCTTCTGAATCTCACCCTACCTGACCCATCTGGAACTCGCCCTATGGATCTCGCCGTCCTCTCGGACATCTGGATCTCCCCACGCCACTCTCGATCACAATCTGCTCCATCGATCTGCGCATCAAAAACCTCCCACAAGTTTCGCGAGATTTTATTTAATGTTTGATCCACCGTGAGTTTAAGGGGGTGTTAGATACTATTATCTTTAGATATATTTATCTTATTGTTAGATACCATTATCTTTAGACACTCTTATCTTACCTTATCTTACTACTCGTTTTTTATCTATCTACTTTCTATTGTAACTATATATTGATGTAATTGCTTTATGAATATTTTTCCTCCAAATTATCAATGTTGTTAGATTATTTGATATGTAATTATACAAATATTTGGGTTTATAAAAAACTAAAATTTATACTTGTTTAAAAAAGAAAATGGCACCCCAAATTATACTTATTGGAGTCACGACGAAACTGCAAATTTTCCTAGTTATGGTCAATGCGACTCTAAACCTTTTAGTTCTATAATGAAAACACTACAAGCAATAAACAACTCTATACACCAATCTGATAAAGGGAAAAAAAAAGGGAAAATTTGAAATGACAAAATACAAATATTTACATGAGACCGCTGAATTGAGATGCATTTCAATCCGATACAAGATACGAATTCAATTACTATTCTACACAGAAAATAAAAAGAAAACACATTATTACCACTGCACTGAAAACACCTCAATTTATTTCACGTCTCTGCTTACAAATGCTCCAAAGTTTCAGCAAAGACAAAATTCTGAAGAGATCTCCTTGGCTGGAATTATTTAAAAAACAAGGTACAGGGAGTTCCCGTAGCCAAAATTCAGGTGCCATTCTACTGAATATGGGTATAATCTCTTTAACGAGAGCACCAGCAGTTGGGTATCTATTATATCTGGACCAAAAAGACAGTGAACAATGAGTTTACGAAACAACTCAGAGATATTGTGAGAGCTCAAGTTTCATAAAAAGTAGCATCATGAAGTTTAAAATTGCCCAACACGCGGCAATTAAGCTCATGGATGAATTTGTTCAGAAAAAGCGTGCAAAGAATGCGAGTCAATGCACTCTTAATGTACATGAAAGCTGTTATATTAGCGAGTACCTTTCAGAATACATTTGTTTGGAGGTCCAGGAGCTCAGGATCAGCAGATAAAACTTCCTCCTCGATGTCAATCTCGAATAATGGTGCATCAACCTTAGGAGGGCTCTGCCAGAAACATGAAAATTTAAAGGTTTTAAGAGAAAAAAAATTGCAACACTTTCCGCATATACATATCGATTGATACAAAAATATGTACTTTTTCTATAAAGAATTTGAAGAAGTTAATACCGACTCTTTGCAGCCTGCCTATAAAGAGAGAAGACAAACTTTCCATTGAGTGTCGTGAAAATAAGGGTTGGGATCTTACCATGCACCGTACCAGAGCCCAGTTGATACATTAAAAAATGGATGTTGCTTAATCTCATTGGCACCTTCGCAGGAACCCATCCTGTTTTTAGGGTCTCTATGTAACAAGCGATACATTAACTGCCGAGCTGTGAGGCTTACCTGCAGAGAGATAATATGAGCTATATTTATATTCACTATGATATGAAAATCTACTTTTAAGTTCTAACCACACTGATTGAACTCTGCCCAACAAGTTCAATGCATATATGCGGTTAAATATGACCTATAAGAGACGTGCAGCAAGAGCAAATGATGACTAACAGACAAGATCCAAGTGGTAATGTAAAACTTTTAAATATACATTACAAGTAGTTGTATTAATCTGGCATTTCCTAAATCTAGCACAGGTTGCCAATAAGAAGCCAATACTTTAGAATATAATCAATCTGGAACTTTCAAATTTCACGTGGTACAGTTCCCATTAACAAGTAATACACAAATGTACATCCATTTTGGGAAGATGCTCTCTGATTGCGGGGTTCCTCAACGAACAAAGGTTTTTGCCAGTTTAATATTCTAAATAGAAGTGACTCCATTAAAATTTATATTGTTAGGATTTTGTTCTGTGAGAAATTATATCAGCAGTCAACTCGAGATATTAGTAAGTTTGAGGCAGCTGAGAGTAATGCAGTCATTGTTACAAACTTTAAGTGCTATTTGGAAGGAACATCCTATGGCACATGAGTTTGTAAAGTGATGGAGGGCCATATAACCTGCACACCTTTACTCGTGATCCTGCAATGTCTTAAAACACATCTGAACCAAGATCCAGCTTCTTTGGACCCATCTCATCAAAATTTATCATGAGTCAAAGACGTTCATTTGTAGGCACACATTTGTCAGTTTTTGGTTAAGGTTTAAAACAATTTAATGGTTGCATACCAAAATTACTGGAGTGAATGTTGCCTAAGATCCTATCATCTTGTAAGTCTAACAGAACCATGTGATATATAAACAGTTCTATTGATGTTAAGAATTAGATGCTAACATCTGTAACAGCAGCTAATGTTAGTTTGCATGAGCAGATAAGTGAACCCTCTCTGTCCCTTTGATGATCTAGAAAAGCACTTTAATTCCTCAAGGACAAAAGACCTAGCTAAGTCTGAAGGTTTGGTTATCTCGTGATGGTTAGTCACCAGTTTAACCTAGGGTTGCACGAACATAAAGATCCTTCTATTTAATTCCTTTAAATAGGTCCGTGAAATGTGGAAAGCGACCAGTGCTCCAGTTTTCCAGTACAAGGTAAAGAATGAAGTGTCTTTCCAGTGACTTGTACTCTTCATTGTACCAGCAGATTTTCATTAGGTTGGATAGTGAATCTGAGATGTCATCTTGACAGTCTCACTAGTGGGCTCATGGCAATTTGTAGTGCTTTTCCTCTCTTCAGTTAGATGTTCATGCCCATTTATTATTAGAAAATCTCTTATTGTTCATTTATATCTCAGATTTCAGGCCCCTTCTTTTCTCTACTATTGTTTTTAACTAATTAAGATCAAGAATTGCTAAATCAATCTGTAGATAGCATGTCCTTGCATCAAGAAGAAGTAAAGAAGTCATTTATAAATATTTCACATCCCATATAAGCAAAAATTCCGAAGGCTTGAGCAGAGGACTCACCGAAATGCTTCCAGGAAATTTGAGATCTTTATGAAGAATATTAGCAAATGTCTTTTGCCTTGTTTTCCCTCTGAATGGTGAATATCCATACAACATTTCATACAGAAGAATGCCTACAATTGAATATTTTATTATGCATGAAGATAGCATTAATAAAAGGCAGAATAATCAAGATTACTGCAGATAGCAAAAAGAAAACTGAAGCAGATAGAATCTTCTACAACATAATTATTATTATGAATATTAGGTCCAATATGCTTGACAAGCTAAATTCCCTTTATATTTGAGAAAAGGTTTAATGACATTATGATGAGCAGATAAACCTTTTCTTCGAGAATTAGAAGTGAAAACAATAATATAATAGTGAAGGTCAAATGAAATTATATGCAAATAAAAAAGGTGATCATGATTTTCCATTACCAGAATAATGATTCATCATTATCCTGATTAATCCATTATCATCTAATATTTTCCATTAAAATAATGTCTGGTTATGAACTGTAATTTTTCTTAGCTCCACAAAAGATTGGACAAAATCTTATAATTGGCTGCCTGCCAACCAGACACCAACCATCTGATTTTGGTACCAAGTCCAAGTCGAGGAAACCCTGA
Organism: Agave tequilana; assembly: GCA_038442645.1. Classification (NCBI taxonomy): domain Eukaryota; kingdom Viridiplantae; phylum Streptophyta; class Magnoliopsida; order Asparagales; family Asparagaceae; genus Agave; species Agave tequilana. The sequence continues at coordinate 69,667 of JAVJIF010021303.1, forward strand.
AAGTGAGAGGATTTCTATGGAACCTAGTCAGCCCAGTAGTAACTACGAGAGCTAGGTTATGCAATTAAGCTCACACAACCAAGGATACACAGTTAAGCCCAATTGTTTCATTAAGCAGGTAATACTAAAAGTGAAACTAAGTAGAAAAGGGAGGGTAATCCTCAGATATTTATTCGGGATATGTTCAACATCTGGAAATGTAAAATACATCCAGACATATGTGCCCTAAGATTTCAAGGTCCAAGTTTTTAATTATCTGTTTACAATAAATGGAAAAAAGGCAAAAAAAAAAAGTATATTGATTAATAGAAAATTTCAATTTCAAAATTTTTAGGTGAAGAAGCATGTGAAACAGAAGGGAAAATGACACATATTACACCCAGGAAACACGTTACACAATTTTATGGTATCAATATTTCCATATAGCATGATCCTGAAGTTATCAAGTGATCCAGCTGGTGTATTTACATACTTTATAATAGATGCAGTTGAGATTCTCTTTTCTAGCATTTCAAAGTATGCTACTGGTTTCTGCCTCAACAACTTGGTGACAAAGTATTCTTTCTTTTCAGCAGTTCCTCTCATTAAAAACCAAGAGTGAATTAATATTCTGTAGATTTCTGAGTGGCAAGTAATATAATTTCTGCTATTATTATTATCAAATCCATTTTTATATGTTCTGTACTTTGTGGATTATCAATTTTCCTCATTTTACAGTCTCAAGCTTAAATTGTCATTGAACCCAACAATTAAAAGTAGAGTAGAATAATATATTTTGTACTCTAGTATATACAACTGTGTCTTGCAGAAGACTGGATGAAATTGATGCTTACCAAGCGCACACAGCAACTGCACTAGTATGACCAGCTCCAGTGATAATCTCCTGCAAAAATGACAAGAGGTGATGGAGAACAATTTTTTTCAATGAAGTCTGAAAAAAACTTCTACCGTATACATCTTTTGTAAAAATTTAGTAATATATTTTAACTGATTGCACATGATGAAACTCCAGTAAGGTACTTCCTGCCATTGGGCCTTTAATGTTCCCAAGAACATCCCCTTTCTTCCCATAGTTTTCTTAACGAGGTTTGGCATCGATTCAGAGAGTTGATGACACATTAAGAGCTAGTTTTACAGATTAGATTAGTCCTCCTTTGGGATCCATAGCCAACCCTCTTTTTAATGGGATGAGGACTGGAAGATGATACGTGTGCAAGCTAATGAAATCAACAGATAGCCGGCAATTATTTGCATGTGTCACAGACGCACAAGCACGATTGCCTCAGTGTGAATACAAAGAAAACTCCACGTAATATGAACAAAATAAGATGGTACCAGGATTTCCTTTAAAAAAAAATGTGATAGAAGGTAAAGAGTTACATAACTAAATATGTCACAAGCTGGGTAGTTCCGAAAAGATATGTAGCACGGACATTTCTATCATGGAACCGTATTGTGTCCGAAACATGTCCGACACGCGTGTTGGACACAAGTGTCATGTGTATTTTTAAGTATTTGTCACGTGTCCGCGTGTCTTGTCCATTTTAATGTTGCCGTGTCAGTGCGACATAGCCGAAAAGACCTTCATTTGAGATTATAAGCCAAAATCCAAGATAAATAGATATCCTGACTCCCCTAACAAATAAGGGCAAAGCATTTTGCGTGTATAGAATAGTCAAGATCATAGAATATCTCCTGCAACCTATTATATATTGTCCATTTGTAAGGATTGACATGAACAATATTAAATGCCCCAAAGCTTGAACGAAGTAGTATCACATCATTCAGAGAGACCAAGAAGAAATTAACTTTTCCTCTTTCTATCCTTCATTACCATTTCGACTTAGGACGTTGGGAAAACGCAGTTCCTCTATAAAACAGTTCCGATCGTGACATGCTGGAGGTTGGGAAAATGCAGTTCCTATATAACAGTTCCTATAGTGACATGCAGAAAAACAATACCTAGCTCTAAAAAAGGACGAGGAAATATATCATATCAAATGCAAACGAGACAGTTAGTAGAATGATTCCTTTGCTTCTGAACACAAACAAACAGGTAGGTTATATCATTACTTGCTAAATTATGCCAAACGAATAAATATCCGAACATAATTTGACATAAATTTTATATGAAGGTAACTTCATTTTCAATTTAAACGAGCACATACCGGTGCAATATATTCCTCAGTTCCAACAATGAATTTGATGCTCTCATTGGTTCAGCTATGAAATTGGAGGAATTCTTCCTTTCTTCTGCTTTTTCATGTCTTCGGATAAGGAAGCAGAAGCTAGAAGAGTAGAGTTGTCAGTTGACACATGTAATAAAAGAAGTGAAGAATCTATAGAATGTAAGATTGTCTATAAAATACTCTACACAATAGGCACTGGTTCGACAAATGATCTCTATGTTAGTAATTTGTATAAGCTTTGAATTTCTTTGGTAAGGATATGAAGTGTAGTAATATCAATATTTACCGTAACTTACAACTTGATTTGTCTTGAATTTGGACATTACATGAAAAGATAACAACTTTTAACTGCTGCAAATTTTTTAATGTAACATGAAAGTAACAAATTTTCACATGACATTCTGTCACAAATGAATAAAAGAAAGATGATTCTGCTGAATAATATTTTCTAGGCTTTCTGGTCTGTTGACAGCTGTTGACATGAACATAGCCTGAAATTTTACTTCTTGCTTCTGTGAGAACTTTAAAGTCTGCTTTTCTCTATGCTTAATGCCTTATTATTTCACTGCTGGTCATAAGCCAAGATAAATAGGGTAGCATTAGGTAGCCAGCTGCGTAAAATTTTACTGGATCTTCATGGAATAAATCCCAACGCACAGAAAAATTCCCACGGAAAAGACATGCCAGGCTGACCAGCCCCTCCATTTGTATCTCTACAATGAGTTCCAGTTTTTTTTATTTTGGTGCTGTATAACACCAAAGTTCAGACTTCTCATTATTTTTTCAGGAAACTTTATTTCCACGCCCCTTCCAGATTTCCAACATACTGAGGGAATTATGATTATGATTATGGTAATGAACATAACCCACTATCTCCAACTCTCCAAAACCCAATGAATTGGTTTATGTCTGTTTTTTTGAAGCCTCAAAACCCACTTGATTCCTCCAAACCCATCCAGCCAAATTTAAAATTTTGAATGCACCCAAAGTACTGAAGGGAAAGGGATACATTCTTAGCAGGCTACTTATTTCTTTTTATCAGATTAAAGTTACGTGGCAGTTGAACATGTGCAATGTAAGCATCACCAGCTAGGTTGGTTGCAAAAGTCATGTTGTTATAGCGTAGAAAGAAGATAACGGTTGATGAATGTCTAAAAACTTTCAAATCTTCTTGATCTCTCTAGACTATTTTGGATGTGTAGATCAAGATGAACAATGCCGATCATCCACAGGATGACCCATTAAAGTCTCAAGAACTACTATATAGTGAGAACTAGTTTTCACATGAAGATATCCCTCGGATATATGTGTGCATGCGCACATGTGTGTTCAAGAAAAATCAACATATGAACACATTTCTAACAAATTCTCGGGAAAAAATTGTCACAAGAAGGAAATAATAAACGAGTGGCTGTATGAATAATAGTGATGGAAGACAATGAGCAAACAGATCCAAAAGTTAATCAAAGGGTTAATGCTATTACCATTTATACGCATGGGACTATAGAAAAACAGGAGAAGTAGTAAATTATCTGATCTTTAATAAATGAGAAAGTTAAACCACATTTTCGCATCAGATAATGCACACACCTCGGTTTGCAAGATGTCAAACATGACAGATCAAAATCAGTCAAAGATACATGTCCATCTCTTTGCAACAGGATGTTTTCTGGCTTTAAGTCCCTATAAATAATACCTACATAAAGCAAATATAATTGCACCTTCATCAGCTTGTTATTTTTAGAAATATAATGTTAATTTATAGGTTATTATCTGGTCATACAAGGTGAAATGTAGTAAAAAAGTCATGTGTAGCTGGAAGATTCATGGTATACTTTTTATTTAATGGAACTGAATAACAGCTTGAATCCAAGAAAATAACAGTAGTAACAGTAAAAAAAATGCACAGATGTTGTTTATAGAGAGACAGTTTCACGTGGTGCATCTACAAGGAGAAAAAAGTTACATGTTACATTGCTGCTTATAAGAATGGAATGAGGAATATTTACTGAACATAACCAATGTACTAATCAGAGTAATTACTGCATTCAGCCAAGACAACAATGTTAAGCTTGAAAGCTTGATGCAGCCAAGAAAGCAGATATTGCAAAAATGACTGTGATAACAAGTTAAATCCAACTACTGTTTCATTCAAGATCACACAGTAGTGAATAGCAGTGTCAGACAGTACAATGTTATGTCAAATCCTCAGTTGGAGTTGTATGAGCAAAAGCTGAAATTTCAAATGGTTCATGAAGTCTTCATCACAGAAAGTGTTCATGCCTTCACGGTTTGTCCTCTTTATGTTGGCTGTCCTATGTGCGAACTTTTAGTTTCCACATGGAAAGTGGAAAGCACTTGCCTGTTTGGTTGTCGTAATTGACCGTAATTCGTAAATCGTAATTGGTAAACTCTTTTACAATTGTAAATGAGTTACATGCATGTAAATTTATAGTGTTTAGTTGGTAATATAAAGTTGTAAGTGAGAAAAGTGTATTGTATTTTACAGTGTTTGGTTGTCGTAATGTGTAAGTCGTAATGAAAAAGTTGACCACAAAATTAACTATTTCGTGGTTTAAAAAAATTAAATATTACAAAATAAATACTAAAAATACTAAATATTAAAAAATAATATTATATAAAAATAATACAAAGTTGCATGACCACAAAATTAACTGTAAGTGAGATGTAAGTGAGTGGTAATGAGTTGGCAAGTGAGTGGCAGTTGAGTTGCGTAAAACTTTACGAATTACGGCCCAAACAAACAACGTAATTGTAATTGGATTGTAAGTCATTTACGAATTACGACCTTTTACGCGAAACAAACAACTTTAGTTGACTCTATATTGGTTTTGTGGAACATAAGATTTGATCCACCATATTGTGCACATGTGCTCGGCATGGCACATTGTCGCATCATGAGTGTGTGAGAAAAGCGTTTGTGGCTGGGATAGGGGTGTAAATAAAGCAGATACCCTGATATTAGAATCCAAAATAATATCGATGTCCGAATCCGTCTGAGGAGATATAAAATAATATCTCTAATCTGACAGATAATATCTGAATCCACCAGAATACATGCACAACACCAAAGAAATTCAAAAGATTGCACAAAGTTCAATATAAATTCATCATAAGACGTGTCTGACTGTTGTAAGTGATCGTACGTCGTAAGTGATAAACTCTTTTACAGTTGTGAGTTTTACGCAAGTTTTATGGTGTTGTTAGTAATGTAAAATATAAATAAGAAAGTATATGTGTTTTACAGTATTGGTTGGTAACATGTAAATCGTAAATGGAACAGTTGACAAAAAACTAATTGTTTGGTGATTTAAACATATTAAATATTAAAAATAGTAAAAATAATAAAAATATAAATATTAAAAATGTAAAATAAAAATAAATAATAAATATAGTAAATACTAAAAATATTAAAAATTAATTTTAAATATTAATATAAAAAATAATTAAAAATATTAGATTACTAAAATATTAATAGTAATATAATATTTATTATTAAAAAATATAAATATTGCAATCTAATATTAAATACTAGTAAATTCAATAATTAAAATATTAGATTCCAAAATTTAAAAAATATAATTAATATAAAAATATTAATTTTATATTAAATATACTAATCTAGTAATAAAAAGATTTAAAAAATAAAAATCATTAGAATAATTAATAAAAAACTTTAATCTAATAATTAAATTTAATCTAATAATTAAAAAGATTTCTTATAATAGAAAGATTAATCTAATAATAAAAATATTAATCTAATTACAATAACTGTTTGTAATATGGATTTGCACAACCACAAAATTAACTGTTTGTACTGTAAGTGGACTGTAAGTGGGATTTGCATGACCACAAATAACTGTTTAGACTCTAAGGGGCTACAAGTACATTTTACGACTTATGATCTCAAACAAATATCGTAAGTAGTTTTACTGCAATTACATTTTACCACTTATAGGCCACAATTACAGGAAACAAACACGTCCATAATTGATACTCACAATACTAAAACCAAAAAGTGTTGACATTAACTTACAAATAAATACTTATATGTTACTATATATTATTTTTATTACATATCATGTCTAAAAGCTCAGTACAACCAATAGTTTTCACTATCAATATTGTCAATATTATCCAACCATATCAGCATTTCAACCGATGTTATAGTGTTAATATCATATAAGTACCTCAAACTTGCCAATATTTATTAGAATTACCGATGCTTGAAACCATGTTACATATGTATAGTAGATATAGGCTAATTTTCATAATGACTCTCTATATCTTTAAACTCATCACTTAAATGTTGCGTGCATAACCGGGGTACCATACTTACTATGATATCAATTGTTGGGAGATATAGATATCCCCACCGACGACCTCAAGCACGCTATGAGATCGATTACCTCGAGCACACAAGATGAATATTAAAATATGCAAGAAGAAAAATACACAAATTTAACGTGGTTCGACCCAAACTGACCTACATTCGTCCACAGGGAGAGAATTTGAGAGAGATTTATTAATAAACTTGATACAAAAGATCTAACTTTTTCTTGATCCCACAAGAGTATTACCTTCCTTATGAATCTAGATCTAGATTA
>JAVJIF010021304.1:0-46814 GCA_038442645.1 Agave tequilana
GTGATCGATGCCTGGTATTCAGAATTCTCAAATTATCGGTCTTCTTTATTATGCTCAGTACTACCAGGATTTTCTTTATCTTCAGTATTCTGGCTTATTCTCGGTGAGCTATCAAGTATTCAGAACAGCTGGAATTCTATTGCAAAGTAGTGTTATTAGATCAGTATTATTTTGTATCATTCGAAGATTTATATAGCAGGAGTGCAGAAGATTTTATATTCAAATTATAGTTCAAGTTGACTTGAGAGCCCTTCCTACAGTAATTCATATCTTGATTGGTATATTCCTGTCCATTTCCTCTTTGTGTTTCATTTTACCCCTTATCGAAATTGCGAGGACGCAATTTTTTGTAAGGTGGATGGAATGTAACACTCCGCTCCCAGAATACTTTAGTTACATATTCGTATTTTATGATCATATTTTTTTGATTTACTTCCTGTATTTATTTTATATTATGAATTATTATTATGATCGTTTTGCCTTGGATCTGATTCGTGGACTCGGAGTAGCCCTAGTCTGAACTAGGGATCTGATCCTAGTGTATTACCCGATTTGATCTTTTCGCTATTCAGATTTGACCGATTTCAGTTTCAAACATCGTTTTCTAATATTTTAGATTTTCTATGATTTTTTTTGAAATTTTCCTGAATTAAATTGGAAATCTTCAAAACCAGGTCGACCAATACCGCTGCTCGATCTCGGATTTTTAATTTACAAACGGAATAAAATTATAAACGGCTTTCCATAAATTTTTTAAATCACATTTTCTATCAAAACTTTTTCTTGGATTTTTCTGAATTTATCAAAATCCGGCCGACTCGATGTACACTGGTGTCGGCGGTGGACTTCAGGATTTTTATTTTGAAAATGAGATTGATCACTAAAACCAATTATGCCAAACATCTTAAAATAATATTTATTTTTTTGAGAATTTTTGAAAGCGTTCTGAGTTACTTCATTTTTCGGGCTTCTCCCGGAGTTTTCGGTGTTTTCCCCAAATACTGGAATTTTCCACATAGTATATTTATGTTCTTCTCATTTTCTCTCTCTCTTCTCAGACACGAGTCTTACCAGACTCAGATCTGGTCTTTAATGCGAAGATTCGCATTCTTTCTGTATTTAATGCACTGCTAATCAACTCCAATCAAGTCATTATGACTTTTGTCTTTTCTTGTTAAAGCAACATTCACGTTTTTCCCTGGACACAAGTTTCATCACCGCATCTGGGCAATAGCTAGACGCCAATTTTCGTTATATGAGACACAACCCATTTTTTTGAAAGAGACGCAACTCTCTTTAATAGGATGGCAAACTTGTAATAATCATTAACATTCCTATATATATACCCCCCTTCTTTCCTTCTTTTATTCTTTCTTCCCTCTTCTTCCAGCAAGCAAACCAGAGTAGCAAACGCAACCTCCTTGCCTGCCCCCTTCTTGGCCGACCATCACCACCCACTTCTCAACCAACTCTTCCACCATTCTCTCCTCCATCTCCTCATCCATTCCAACAACAACAACACCATCTCCACCACCTTCTTCTTCTCTCTTTTTCCACCAAAAACCCATTAACCTCCAAAGCTTCACCACCACCTACACCACCTTGGCCACCACCATCACGCCATCATCCTCCCCTCGAAGAGCTCTTTCTAACGAGCTATAACTTCGCTCTCCGAAATCCCTTTGCAAAACTCCATTTTTTTCCTTTTCAACCACACTTGCACCCTCTAGATTGCTTGGGCTTGGGCTTTGGCCGCCTTCTCCGGCCACCTTCGGCCACCGCCGGAGACCGCCGACAAGCCATGGTCGGCCGTCTTCCTCCCCCTTCCCTTCTTCTTTCTTTTCTTTTCTTTCTTTCTTCCTTTTCCTTCCTTCTTTCTTTCTTTCCTTTCTTTTTCCTTTCCTTTCCTTTTTCTTTCCTTCTCTGTTTTTCTCCCACTTGCGTCTTCCCATCCATGCGTCTCTCATTCTTTCCCTATGTCTCCCTCTTATTTCCCTGTCTCTCTCTTTCTCTTATTGTGTGATTGTTAGACGCGGAGCTCACCCCGTTTTGAAGCATCCTTTAACGCGTCTTCGCGTTCTTGATATTTGTATAACGCGATCCTCGCATTCTCATATCAACGCGATGTGGAGCTCATGCCCGCTCTGCATTCTTCTCGGTGTTATGGCCTAAACGTGGGTCTCGAACCCTGCGTTTGTGCATCTACGCGACGCGACTCCCGCGTCTGTGACTCCTGTGTCTCCATTCTCCCTCCTCCTGGTTCATTCTCTCTCCTCCTTTTTATTGGAACGCGTTTACACGTTGGTTTCCTGGATTCCAGAGATTGGGGATTTCACTGTGTTTTCTAAAGTTTTAAGCGAGTATTTTCGCTTTCCTTTTGACTTTCCTTTTTATCGGGTCGACTTGTATTATTCACGATTTGTGCTGTTTTGGAACTAACACTTTCTGCAGTACCCTTGCTTTCGGGCCTAACCTTTGGGTACAAACTTTGAGATTTAAAGTCCTCTGGACTTTCTCTATACTATACGCCTGGTAGGCGGACCTAGCGTCAGCACTTTACCCCGCTTGCTCTGTCCGAGCGTCGTTACCCCGTGAGCTTGGCTTCGCCATGAGCAAAGTATAGCGTTCTTACGCTTACTGCGACACGTGTGTCTAGCTACGCTGCAAACGGTAATCACGCCGAGCGTGATAGCATTTAGTGTTGTTCATTAGCTTCACTCCAGCTTGCTCAGCTCTACTTGATTGTGCTCAGCTATTACTCTATCACTTGCCAAGTACATGCTTGATAGTTACACTTGACATGCTATTACTTGATACTTATCATCTAGATGCTAATACCTGACACTTGTCTGTATCACTTGACAATTGATGTGTCCTCACTTGACCCCGACTTGCTTACTACTTAACATTTGCTCCTTGCTATGACATGACTTATCACCTGCCTTCCGTCATATTAATTTGACCTGTGATTATCATATTACGGAATCTTGTACCTAATTTCCTGTATTATATACAGTGACCTGTACTCATTTTATACATGTACTCATGACCTCCTGAATTCCTGATCATGTCCTGCTCCTGCTATTCCCGTAAATTGATAATTGCATAATAAATTTTATAAGACAACTTGCACCCGGTTTGGGGAAACTGATGGGTCCTGAATAATCATGTTCATGGAGGTCTTATCGAGTCATGCGTGGCTACATACTTAAGGGATCACCTGGCGCACCAGGGATTCTGTGGGGTGTACTGGCACCCCTATTCCTGTTTATTCCTGCCGGTATACACCCCTAAGCCTATTTCTATGGGATCTGCGATACTCTATTCTTCTGTTCGGGCGTAAATAAGTCCCGATACCTAGCGGTACGTTCCGGCTCAGCAACGGATACTCCTGGACCATTGTCCCGGGCATGTACGGGGCCCATCCTAAACATGATTCGTCGAATTTCATCATTTTTTAAATAACTTGCTTTATAAGTTGTAAGTGGAAGTATGCGAAATGGGACGCATACTGAAGAATACAACTTAGACGGCCCCAATTATAAAAAATGATTATAATTTGTTGTGCTATTTTGTAACTCGGGTTGTATGCGCTTGGATTACGGTGACATGGGATAAAGGTATGTAGATGAGGGTTTCCCTTATCTGAATTATTCCTTCGATGTACTAGTCTCATGGAGCCGTGACCTGAGCCTGTACAATCGGTTTTGCTCATAATCGATTTTATTCATTTTATCGGTTTATGTTTGTTTAGGAGATATCTGGTGTTGCCTTGTCTACTTTAATCATCGCCTCGTTACCTGCTCTTATCATCTTATACCATGCATGTTCCCTACTTGATATCACTTACTATATATCTACTTATTCCTGCATGCTTGTGCCCATGGCACGGTTTTTCAATAGATACTTTGACTTGGATTTATCGATACACCTGTGCTTATCTCAGCACGCCATCTGGCTTTCGCATCACCACTCGCCGGGAGTTTCTGACTCCTCTGGATCCTCATGTCCAGGTTTTGGCGCTTGGAGCATGTGAATTCTCCTAGTTGCTAATCAGAGTGGCGCAGCTGAAGCGTGGATCCCCAGCAGAACGTCTGAAGCTCTATTCTTCAAGGCCCCCCTGCTCGGCTTTAGATTTTTCCTGTTATAACTCTGAGCCTCCTTTTGTACTGTTCATACTTTTACATCTCTTTGTATTCTAGCAATTGCGTAATCAGTGATGTAATATTTGAAATCACCTAGAGGGGGGGGGTGAATAGGTGATATAGCTAATCTATGAACTCAATGCGGAATTTAAAACTTAATGCATACACTCAAGTGCAATCAACAAGTGATGCACACACCCAGCCAAGCAATTATGAATGTACAATATGAATAGTTGCAAGGCACAAAGTAAAGAGAGTGATAGAGAGAGAGTCAATGGATCAAGCGCAAACAATAAGATATGTTTCGAGGTTCGAGCACCCAGCTCTACATCCCCACCTTCACACAGAAGGATTTTAAGTCCACTAGCTTGTCCACAAAGGACTCCCACAAAGGAACCTCCACTGAGGATTTGGGACAATAACAATTACAAGGAGTACCCAACTCCTCTCCTTACAAACACAACCTCCTCCTTGAGGCACAACTCCAAGCCAACAAACAATCACCTCACAACATGAGGGATTAGCACAAAGCAACACAAGGATCACCTCACAACTTGAGGGATACAACCCAAAGGCACAAAGCCAAGCAAAGATTCGGTTTCAACTTGGTGGTCTAACAAACAACCACAAACAATCTCTTTCTCCCACACAAAGATCCTATAGAATAAGAAAGTAGATGTAGCTCAAGTGTGGAGAAAACCAATGGAATGGAAATCAGAATCACAAAGAAAATCCTTGAGAAAAACTGAAACCAAGATATAGAAGTTGAATCAAAACTCTTTTTCCGAAAACCCTTTTCTTTGATATTCTAAACCCTAGCAAAAACACCTAATAGATTGTTCAATTTAAGTCCAAAAACTTATTTTGATTGCTGTGAAAATACCAGAGAGTAAGAAAAATTCGCACAAAAAATCTTAGAGAAAAACTCTTTCCAATGGGTATTTATAGCCCCCAGAAAAATATAGCCGTTGGCAGCAGAAACTGCCAGAAATGGCCTACCGGTCGACCGTGCGCGTCGACCGCCAACGGTCACATTTTGACCGTTGCCAGCTATCGGTCGACCCGTACGGTTGACCGAAACAAACAGAGTTGCCTGCATGCAGTCGGTCGCCCGTGCGGTCGACCGGGCCATGTGGCAGCCAGCGTGCACGTATTCGTGCACGTCGGTCGACTGATACGGTCGACCGTCTACTTGGTGCGGTCGACCGTACGGGTCGACCGACCTACCCTGGCAGAGACAATTCTGGTCAGCAAAAACATGTAATTTTAATCCTAAAAATTCCCATTAAATCTCTAAAAATCCACAAAAATAGTTTTATCATTTTTCATTGAAATGCAAACTTGTATTAAAGTTTAACACAAATCTCAAACATTTTGAACTATTTTTGTGTTATAGAAATTTTGCCAAAAACCCAAAACTGTATTTTCTAAAACTTGGATTTTTGAATAGAAAATACGTTTTGTCCAAACTCTCATCCAAATACAAAAACATGATATTTAAACAACATTTAGGCATGATGTATATGGATATAATCCTATATACATGAAACATATATATATCATAGTTTTTGTCTTTAATTCCAAAAATAAGTTTTGTTAAAACACAAAACCTAAAACACATGAATAGGTATATCAAAGTAAGTTTGTCTAAGAGTTGAAGCATGCATGTATATAGAACAAATCTAATATACACTAAACCATGTAAACTTGTTTTGATATAATATCTATTCATGAAACCAAGATCGGTTAAATCAAACACGGAAAAACCGAAAACCAATATTCAAAACATGAAATGTGTGTGTTGTGAACTTGAGCATATCATACTATTCTAATCTTTACAATTTGGATATAAACACAAAACTAAACTATGGTACGATGTCTTCTTGTAGAGCGCAATCTCCAAGCCGACTCGATCCAAAACTCTTTGATCCACCGAGCAAGTGCTATATATGATCTTTGACGCTCGGGCTCTTGAATCAACATGTGAAAGCTTCCAAATCATCTTGTTGAAGCTAATCACCACTAATAACTTGATTAATGATCTGAAACTAAATAACACAAGATTATTAATACACATAACTACATGAGTTAATCATCATCAAAACTACAGTGAAGGCCTTTGGGCCAACAATATTCATGTAATATTATGTCAATCTGGTGATAACTTTGTAATTGTACTCATATATTGGAATATATAATGTACCACGTACTTTCGTACTCTGATTCTTGCCTGTACTGATGCTTAGCATATATACGTGAGGGTATTTCTGACCTGCGTATACACGTCGCAGTAACGTCTCCGTACTCGCCGGCTCGGGGCGTTACAAAAATGAATAAAATTGAAAATTTTGAAAATTTTCTACAGATGGTTAGCTAGTATGTGAGTGATTTAGTATCCATGAGTGGATTTAAAAGGAAGATCAAGATGAAAGAGTCATAAAATCTTAAAATAAAGATTAAAATCTAGAACAGACATACCATTTAAACTTAGTCTAAGTGATTATGTACCCAATATCACTTACACTATTAAGTTCATAGGCTTGGGATATTGATTACTGCTAGAATAATAAATTAAAAAAAAGATTTATTATATAGTAAAATATTACTAATAAGTCCTGTCTTATGGCCTCAGTTGCTTGAGTAATTAAGTTCGTAGGAGTGTTTTTGCACTTATTGCCCTAAGACTATCTGGTTTGGGTGCATTGGCCTAAAGCTCGCTACATGGGTAGCTGAGAAAGCCTAATAGGACAAGAAAAAATAAAAATATAATAATTTTGATTATCAATTAGTTAAGTACCTTGGCCTCAGGAAGCCTCGGTATCTACGCGAAAGATAGTTTAAAAAAAGTCTTAAAAAAAAGAAAAAGAAGAAAAAAATTTGTTATCACACAAAAAAATTAAAGTTGTAATTAAATATTCCCAAGCTTAAGAACTACATCACGATTGTTAACACTCGAAAAAGACAGGACTCCCGCATTCATCTTCAACCGGTCTGAATGACGTCTAACTTAATGACATCTACAAAAGATAAGTCGAAGACAAGCTAATGACCAGAAATGAGGCAGTAACATGTACATTACTAATCCAGTAAAGTAGATAGTAAGCCAAAGTTGCTTTTGAAGAGACCTAAGCAGGCCTAAGACGCTAAGCTAGCTCAATACTTATCCTGGGCATAACCCTAAGGTAAGCTTTATAGCTCCGCATGAAACTAAAAGTTTCGCCTAAACTTGGTAGCCTCGCTTTGAAGCTAAACTATCAGCTTCGCATGAAGCATCCCATTTAGCCCCGCCGGAGGCTGATCTAAGAGTTTCGCGCCAGAAGCTTTATCCTTAACTAAGTCACAGCTCCATTATGGGCTGAGTATTAGCTTTACACGAGGCTCTGAAAGTAACTTCGCCTGAAGTTATGAGCTAGCTCCGCGTGATCTAGCTCCGCAGTGGGCTTTGGCAGGTTATCAAGGTGACCGTTTCAAAATCCCACGAGGGATTAATGGGTGAACCCCACAAATTTAGTGTGATTAACGCCACTTTAAGTGGGCAGTTACACCCGCCCACTTCATCCCACATTAAGTGGAGACAACCAAGCCGTAACGACATGAGGACGTTCGCACGAACCCTCTAGCTTCGCCAGAAGCTTGCAAAAAGCTTCGCGGCAAGACCATTTGCGAGCCTCGTGCGAAGCTAATGACTAATTCAGCTTTGCTAAATTCAAGGGGGCGGTTACACCCCCACATTTGCTATAAATAGCCCCCTACAGAGGCTTCCTAAAAGAGGAAGAAAGAAAAAAAAGGGACGAATATCCTTGGATAGAGAGGAGATTGGCTTGAAAAGAGCAGGATTCCTAATCTTCTGTTCTCCGATTCCCCGAACCAAGCGATAAGGGAGTCTTATTATGAGGCAGTCTTGATCACTTGATCAATTGCATCATCAAAGGGATAAAGTGATCGCGCACTGATCAGATTCCTACCGGCACATTTTCCCGAAAAACTCAGAGGAGATCTACCTGTAATTTTCTTTCCGCAAAGAAATACTTGTAATTTTGCTCTTTGATTCTCTTTGTAAGTTTTCCCACGAATAGCGATTTCCAATAGAAAACAAGATGGCGACTCTACTGGGGAAATCAGTCTTCTGGCGCAACAAGGAGATAGTGTCATAATGCAATGGTCAGAATCTTGAGCTCGTCATTTTCGAAAACTTGGTCATTCATTTTGATCAAGAAAAATTCGAGGAATTGCTCTCTGAGGGTAGTCCAATGCTCCACATTCGAAAGCACAGAAAGATCTCCGTGGCAAAGACTTCAGAGATAGCCGGACGAGCCTCGTCCCAACTCCTCTCAGCCTCCACCAAGGCTACAGATGCCTTAAGCAAGGCTAACTAGGTTCCCTGTGAATCTAAAACTTCACCTTCCAAGCTGATGTGGAGGCCGAAGTAGAAAGCTCCGTGTGCAGCTTCAGGCGAAGTCCTACCAGGCGAAGTTCCACCGCAACTTCACCTATCACGCGAAGATAAAGGTAAATTGCCTATTCGGTTTGGCAGCTTCGCCGAGGCCATTAACCGCGAGGCTAGATTGGCAACTCTGCCTTCGCCTAATCTAGGAGTAGTAACTCCTTGCCCCAACCTCGTTCTCTCGAGCGAAGTTTCTGATGGCGTGGCTAACTCAGCGCCAGTATCTCAAGCTGCGAACAAAGCACCACAGCATGCTTCACTCTCCAAATCCTCAAGCGTTAAGTCCGCTCTTCGAGGCGAAGCTAAGGGATCATCCCTGGGTGCTGATAGCGGTGCTAATGTAGCTTCAGTACCTAAGGATGCTACTAGAGCTCTCAGCCGCGAAGCTAGAATTAAAGTACTATCCAGTGCCAATCGCCTCTGCGGTGATGAAAAGAACGAGGCATCATCCCGTGCTTCGCTTCCAAGGCCTGCAGATGCTAAGTCCGCCCCTCATAAAGCTATGAACAAAAAGGTGATATCAAAATCACCTGAACAGATCAACGCGCGATCCACCAGAGTCCCTGCGTTGAGTCGCTTCAGCTCGGTTAAATCTGACCTGCGAGAGTTCTTAACAAATAAGCGGAAGTTAGAACCACTCCAGACTTCTCCCTCTTGTTGTGAAAAAGTGGGATGTTAATTGGTGACGGTCCATTCAGTCCATTGCCGACTAGGACCATCGCCCGCACCCTTCTAAGCTGACTATCTATTTTTAATCGACTAGCGGTGCGAGCTCCTGTGAAGCACCACAAATGGAGCATATCGCAGAATCTACCAGATCTGCCCTTTGCATCAGTCAACATGATCGGAAGGGGACGTGAATCGCATAGGGGCAGACGAGCGCCCTGAAAGTACACCTAGAGGGGGGTGAATAGGTGTAAGGCTAATCTATGACAAATAATATGAAATTTAAAAACTAATTGCAACACACTTAGTGTAACCAAAGAGTGTAGTTGAATTCCCGGTGAAGGGCTCTGGACTAACTCCTCTTGATTCCTCCGAATAAGAGTTGAGGTGCTATATGAAGCTCTCTTCATTTAACACAAGTATGGCACAAACAACAATACCAAGCATATAAGTATGAATGAGCAATATGAATGATGCAAGGTACAATATAAAAGAGAGAGAGTTAGAGAGAGTGGATCAAACGCAAACACACGGATATGTTTCGAGGTTTGAGCTCACAGATCTACGTCCCCGCCTTCACACAGACGGATTTCCACTAACTCGTCCACACAGGACTTCCACCACAGGGAGCCTCCACTGAGGATTTAGGTAAATACAATTTGGGAGTACACAACTCCTCTCTCAACAAATACAACCTCTCACTAGAGGCAAGGCACTACGCCAAACAACAATCAACCTCTTACTAGAGGGATTAGGCTCAAAGCCAACACCAACAACAATCACCTCACACTTGAGGGATTCTAACACAACCTCCACAATTACCTCTCACTAGAGGGATATCAACACAATAACCTCTCACTAGAAGGATGTCACAAAGTAAGGAGGGTCACAACACTTGGTGGTCTCTCTCAACCACAAACCAATTTTTTTCCACAAATAATGATCGTAATAGATAGGATAGATAGATAAGCTCAAGTGTGAGAAAATAAAGTGTTTGAAAATGAAAACAATAAAGAAAACACTTGAAAAAAATCACATGATAGATGTTACAAATAAAGATCAAAAACCAATTCCCAAATACTCGCTTTTTCTTTGAATTTTCTAACACTTTAAAACAAATAAAGAATGATCTTTTAAACCCAAAAACTCTTTTAAAACTTGTAACTAAAACACTTAAGAAGATGAAGATTTTTGCTCTTGAAATTATTGTTAAAAATAGCTCAAGAATGGGGTATATATAGCCCCAAAATAAATCTGCCCGTTGGCAGCTGGAAAGGGCAGTTTTGCCCTTCCGGTCAACCGCCCGGTCGACCGGTCCAATAGTCATTTTTATGACCGTTGTGCCTTCGGTAGACCGCCCGATCGACCGGGACTGGATACAGAGAGCAGCAGCTCTTTGCCGGTCGACCGGTCCGGTCAATTGGAGCCATTTCTAGAGAGCAGAGCTCTCTGAACGGTCGACCGCCCGGTCGACGGCCCACCAGCCTTGGCTGCGTGCACGTTCTGTGCACGTCGGTCGACCGGCCCGGTCGACTGGCAGACAGCCAGTACAGACATTTTAGGATTTAAAAACTTGAGTTTTATCTTCTATTAAATTCCATAAAATCACATAAATTCCACAAAAATTAGTTTCTATTAGATCTTTGAAATACAAATATGTGTGACAAAAATTCAACACATATTTCAAACAATTTGAATCATTTTTATGAGATAGAAAATTTGCCTTAAACCAAAATCCGTCTTTTCCAAAGCTTGAATTTTTGAAATGGAAATCCGATTTTTTCAAAACACATGTAAATACAAAAACATGATATTTAAACAATTTTGAAGTATATTGTATATGGATAGAATCCAATATACATGAAAGATATTATATCTATGTTTTTGACATGAAAACAAAGATCGGTTAAACCGAAAAACCAAAATATGAAACTAGTGTGTGTGTATTGTGAACTTGAGCATATCAACACTATCTAATCTTTACACAAGATCTAAACATAATCTTAAACTAAACAAACCAAGGTCTTCTTTTAGAACTCCGTCTCCAAGTTGACTCGATCCAAACGCGATCCAACGAGCTTTATTCTAACCGAGTGCTAGATACGATCTTGACGCTTGAGCTCTTGAATCACCATGTGAAAGCTCCAAAACACCTTTGTTGAAGCTAATCACCTACTACTATCTTGATCAAATATCTGAAACTAAATATCACAAGATTATTAGTAAACTATAACTGCATGAGTTAATCATCATCAAAACTAGAGTGAAGGGCCTCTGGGCCAACAATCTCCCTCTTTTTGATGGTGACAAAACTCATGGAGTTATATATGCATGGATTAAAGTTAAGCTTCATAGAAGCTCCCCTTAACTCATGCATAGCAATAAACAATAAAGATATTCAATGAATGCTCAATATGGATATGCATAAACATGATATTTGATACCATGAAATAAACATGCTCTTGATATCAATTTTAAAATAAACATGTTCTTAAAAAATGTTGCTCTTAATACCAACCAAAGCTCTTGATACCAACAAAACAACGAAAGATGCTCTTGATATCAATGATAAAAGATAACAAATTTAAACACATATGCATATAAAACTCCAAAATATCTCTCCCCTTTTCGTCAACTCATCAACAAAGGGGTACAAACAATAAAGGGCATAAATAATGTTTTTCTCCCTTTATATAAGCAATACAAAACAAAATATTATGATACCAATTGAAAAATATATCAATTTAGTATGAAGGTATACATCGAAACTTCATGATACCAATTTATGATACCAATTGAAAATAAACAAAATATTTTGAAGAAACCAACAAAAATTTTGATACCAATTGAAAGATATAAATATATAGGAAGTCTTGATACCAATTGTAAAAATTGTACCAATTGAAAATATTTTACACTTTTGATACCAATTGAAAAACTTAAACCAATCTTTTTGGTTAAACATTAAAATTATTTTGCAATAGAGATAATAGAGAATAATATTCTTGATACCAATATTGAAAACGAAACATATACCAATTGAAAGTATTTTTCATTAGGAGCGTAGGAAACTAATTGAAAACTAAGATATTAAAATATCCTTTTTCAACATAAAGAGTGGGAGTAAGATACCAATTGTAAACAAAACCGATTGAAAGGTAAAACATGAATTTTCTCCCCCTTTATGAAATACTAATGAAAATGATGCATAAGCTTGTACAATATACCAACTGAAAAATAATTGTCATTAAGGACTAAATCAAGTTTAGCATAACCAAATTTGTACTTAAAGATATAGAGATATAGTAAGTACAATCAAAACACACATATATGTATGGAAAATTAAATACCAATCGAAATTGATACTTTTAGAAGTTGAAGCATACATATATAGAAACAAATATGAGTATACAAAATAAATATCAATTGAAATACCAATTGAAAACACAATAAAAATCAAGTGTATAACTCATAAAGACCTCCCTTTCATGCACATGTTAAAATGATTTTCAATTAGGTTCACAAGGCATGGTCACCCATCCAACCATCCATGATGGAAGGGGTTTTCAAAAACAAATTTGAAAATAATTTTAGCATAGTTGAAAACTCTTCCAAAATGAAAAAATACGCAACTAGTTTTATGAAAAACTTGAAAACTAGTACGAAATCCTTCAAGTAAGAAATAAAACAATAAAATATCCATGAAACATGAAAATCACTCAACAATTGACACTCAAAAATATATAAAGCACATATAAGACTCATGAAAACAAAGTCATGAGAAAACAATAATGATATGAGTGTACAAGTTTTGTATGAAAGACATAGTCATGGAAATAGGCAATTTAAGCTCAAATATGAAATTCTAAAAAAACAAGAAAAACATGAAAAATCTAATTTTCATCAAAATAATTCCAACTTCAAGGCATATATTGTTGGCCCAAAGGCCTTCCACTCTAGTTTTGATGATGATTAACTCCTGTAGTTATGTGTACTAATAATCTTGTGAGTTTATTTTCAGATCATTAATCAAGTTATTAGTTGGTGAAAGCTTCCACACATCTTTCACAAGTTGATTCAAGAGCCCGAGCGTCAAAGATCACATATAGCACTTGCTCGATGGATCAAGGAGTTTTGGATCGAGTCGGCTTGGAGATTGCGCTCTACAAGAAGACTTCGATACCATAATTTAGTTTTGTGTTTAGATCCAAATTTGTAAAGTCTAGAATAGTATGATAATGCTCAAGTTCACAACACACACGTTTCATGTTTTGAATATTTGTTTTTGGTTTTTTCGTTTTAGGTTTAACCGATCTTGGTTTTCATGAATAGATAGATCAAAACAAGTTTACATGGTTTAATGTATATATGATTTGTTCTATATACATGCATGCTTTAATTTTTGAGACAAACTTAGTTTTGACTTACTTATTCATGTGTTATATGTTTTGGTATTTTTGACAAAACATATTTTGGAATTAATGACAAAAAACTATGATATATATATTTGTTTCATGTATATTGGATTTATATCCATATGCATCATGCTTCAAAGTGTTTAGATATCATGTTTTTGTATTTGGAAGAGTTTTGGACAAAATGTATTTTCTATTCAAAATCCAAGTTTTTAGAAAATACAGTTTTGGGTTTTTGGTAAAAATGATAAGACACAAAAATAGTTCATATTGATTGATATTTGAGCTAATCTTTTTACCACATGTTTATATATCAATGCAAATTGATAAAACTATTTTTGGTGATTTTTAGAAATGATAAAAGAATTTTTAAATATGTTTTAACCCAGTTTTCTGTTCCAGGCTTCAACCAAGTCGACTAGTAGCCTGACTAGTCGACTAGGGCTGAGGTCGGTCGACCGGGCCGGTCGACCGACGTGCACAATTCTGTGCACGTTTGGAGCCTCTGGGACGGTCGACCGAACCGGTCGACCGGTCTGAGAGCAGAGCTCTCTGTTTGTTTCGGTCGACCGGGTCGGTCGACCGGTAGCTGCCAACGGGAAAAAATTGACCGTTGGGTGGTCGACCGGACCGGTCGACCGGCAGGGTTATTTTGGCAAAAACTGCTGCCAACGGCTAGTTTCCAGATTTACCTATAAATACCCATTTGCAAGAGTTTTTCTCCAAGATTTTTTGTGCGAATTTTTCCTTACTCTCTGGTGTTTTCACAGCAATTAAAAGAAGTTTTTGGATTCAAATTGAACAATCTTTTTGGTGTTTCTGCTAGGGTTGGAAATTCAAAGAAAAAGG
This sequence comes from Agave tequilana, assembly GCA_038442645.1. Lineage (NCBI taxonomy): Eukaryota > Viridiplantae > Streptophyta > Magnoliopsida > Asparagales > Asparagaceae > Agave > Agave tequilana. The sequence continues at coordinate 14,520 of JAVJIF010021304.1, forward strand.
TTTTTGGGAAAAAGAGTTTGATTCATCTTCTATATCTTGGTTTCAGTTTTTCTCAAGGATTTTCTTTGTGATTTTTGATTTCCATCCCATTGGTTTTCTCCACACTTGAGCTAAAATCTACTATCTTTTCTATAGGATTTTTGTGTGGGAAAAGAGATTGTTTGTGGTTGTTGTTGAACCACCAAGTTGTAAACCCTCTATACTTTGCTTTGTGCTTTTCCCTCTTGGGTTGAGGAGGTTGTTTGTGCAAGTGGTTTGCATCCCTCAAGTTGTGAGGTGATCCTTACTTGGCTTTGTGCTAATCCCTCGGGTTGTGAGGTGATTGTTTGTTGGATTGGAGTTGTGCCTCAAGGAGGAGGTTGTGTTTGTAAGGAGAGGAGTTGGGTACTCCTTGTATTGTGATTGCCCTAAATCCTCGGTGGAGGTTCCCTTTGTGGGAGTCCTTTGTGGACAAGCTAGTGGACTTAAAATCCTTCTGGGTGAAGGCGGGAATGTAGAGCTGGGTGCTCGAACCTCGAAACATATCTTGGTGTTTGCGCTTGTTCATTGACTCTTACTCTCTCTCTCTCTCTCTTTACTTTGTGCCTTGCATCTATTCATATTGCTCATACATACTTATATGCTTGGCTTGGTTGTGTGCATCTCTTGTTGAAATTGCAAATTAGTTTTTAATTCCGCATTGAGTTGAGTAGATTAGCATAATCACCTATTCACCCCCCCTCTAGGTGATCTTTTAATTGGTATCAGAGCTAGTGCTCCTGATATTTAGGTTTAACCACCTAGGAGTGAGATCTTGGTTTGCTAATCTTCATTTGCATTGTTCATTTGCACTCATTTAGTTTGCTCTCATGGATAGCCCTCCTATGTTTGACCATATTAGACTTGATGCTTGGAAGGCCAATATGAGTAGCCATTTGAAAAGACTAGGACATCTAGTTTATCAAGCCTCTACTATGGAATCATTCCCCAATAGTAGCAAGCATAAGAAGGCAAATGCATTAGCACTTAGAACACTTAGAGCATCTCTAGGTGAACATCTTTTACCGGTGTTTAATCATTATGACTCGGCTTTTGCAGTTTGGAGCTTATTGACGTCTCCCGAGCTTCCAAGGATTATCAACAAGATGAGGAGATCTAAGAGAGAAAAGTACGAAGAGCATTGCTTCATGGTCCAAGGGAAAAACTCCCTTGAGGTACAATCGGACACTCAATTAGTTGATAGCTTTAGTTCCTATTGCCATGGTTGTTTTGAAGTTCAAACTTTAAATTTGGAACTTGCTCAAAAGCTTGAAAATTTATTTGAAAAACACAATCTTTTGAAAGAGGACAACCTTATTTTGAAAAATGAATTAAAAGATTTATGTTCTAATTTTGAATTGGTTTTGCAAGAAAAGGAAGAGATCACTAGTGAACGTGACTCACTAAGATCTCAACTAGACCTTGCCCTTGATGAGATTGAGATTTTGAAAAACAAAAATGATTGTGATGATGTTGTGAAGCATAATGAGTTTTATCTTCTAAATTGGATTTGTTTTAAAAGATAACCTTGTTTTGAAAAATAAAATTGATTCAATTACAAAAGAATTGGATTTGGTTTTGAAGAAAAATGAATCTTTGAAAATTGAAATTGATTCTCATCTGTGCCATACTAGTATAGCTTCTTCTTTTTGCACACCTATTGCATGCCCCACTTTGTCTTCTACTATTGAAAATGATATAAATATTTTGAAGAAAAGTGTTGAATGTTTGGGCTCCACTTTGAGCCAATGCACATTGAATCATACACGTTTGGAAACCTTGGTTCGCAAGAAACAAGGTCCATCTTTGCATGCTCATCCTTCACAGCATACACATGCTTTCCACGTTCACCACCATCGCACGTATGCTCATGTGTACACATGTACACATTGTGGCCGAAAAGGCCATCTTGCTAGATTTTGTTATGATCGTATCTATCATGAAAATTTAGCAACTAATCTTGTTTGGGTTAGAAAGGATACTAACCCCCGTGGACCCACAAAGAAATGGGTACCAAAAACCACCTCTATACCTTTTGATGTAGGTGGGAGCTCTCGCAAAACGTGAGAGTGTTGGTGCCTTGGAGTGGATGCGTTCCGTGCCTAAAGAGAACCATTTGGATGCTTCACTCTCAAGGAAATTTGGTGGGAGGACCACCGTGGTTTGGAGAATTAGAGATGCACCTTCATTGGTTTTGGTATCACTCTCTAACTCCCATTTTTATTTGCATGCTTTTCATGTTCATCTATTTATAGCATGTCATGGTTTATTGTTCATTATGCTTATGCCATGCTTATTAGAATAGTGCTATACATGTTTAGTTACTTGAGCACCCATGTTTTATATGGATCTATATTTAGTGTTCTCACCTTGTTTAAACTAACATGTATGCCCTAGATCTAATGCACATGCATATGCATTATGACCATTTGGATGTTCATGATTCTTGTTTTATTGTTTCATGATTAGTATGATGTTTGCCATGTTTATTAGACTTATGCTTTACATGATTAGTTGTTGAGACACCCTTGTTTAATATGGACCCATATTTTGTGTTCTCTTTATGTTTTAGCTATCATGTTAATCATAGATCTAATGCACATGTCTTTGTCATGCTAATCACATGTTTGACTATGACTTTTTTTTAATAATTCATGTTTTGATTATTATGTTTATCATGTTGGATTATGATTCCCGTTTTATGCTTCATGATTTGATTACTTGTTTAGATATTAGTTTTCATTAAGACTAGAATTTATACTTGCACATGTAGTGGGACACAAATAAATCTTTATATATGTTTGTGCTTGGATGCTCATTTGTACCCATTAAATGTGTTAGTATAGCCTAGTTTTGATGATTCATGCATTTTAAACTTGTATTCTTATTTTCGGATTTGTTTTATGTGTATGAGTTTTCATTTCATGTATGTGTTTATTTTGCCAAACCTTAAAATATACATGTATACCCCTTGAGTCATTTGCCTTTCATGCTAATCTATATATATATATGGACTCAATTGTGTTTAGGGATATGTATGTATACTTATTGTATTGACAATTCATACATATACCTTGAAATGAAATTAGTTTGGTGAAAATTTAGTTTTTCTTGATTTCGTGTTTATTTGTTTAACTTCATGTATATGTCTATCTTATCCAAACTATTGATTATACATGTACATCCTTGAGCCACGTGCCTTCATGCATATACTTTTGTGGACTCATTATGTTTAGGATATGTATGTATACTTTAGTTTGTACATGACATACATATACCTTGAAGTTTATATCGTTTAGATGAATTTCATGTTTTCAAGGAATTTCATATGAGCCTAATTGAATATTTTTCATGTTGATATGTGTCACATTATACTTGTACACTCACTTTATTAGTTTACTCATAATTTGTTTTCATGAGAATTTGAATGAGCTTTATGGACTTTGAGTGTTTAGTGATCATGTGATTTACATGTGTTTCATGAAAAACAATTGTGTTTTATTCCTTGCTTGAAGGATTTCGTACTAGTTTTAAAGTTTTTCCTATAACTAGTTCGTATTATTCACTATGGTAGAGATTTTCAAACTAAGCTTATTTTCAAACCTATTTTTGAAATCCCCTACCATTCATGGGAGGATGGATGGGAGATCATGTTCTTGTATGCTTTATATTGAAAATCATTTAAAACTTGAACCATGATTAGGAAGGTAGTTATATGAGATATACACTTGATCTCATTGTTATTTTAATTGGTATCATTGAATTCTTTCAATTGGTATCGATCTTGACACTTCTTGTATACTCATATGTGTTTGTATGTATGTATGCTTCATTCCAAGAATATCAATTTCTATTGGTATCGATTTTTCATACATATATGTTTTATTTGTGTTTATTATATCCCAATATCTTTAAGCACAAAATCTTGTTTATGCTAGTGCTTGAGTTTCAATTTTGTTTTAATTGATTATTTTTAAATTGGTATCAAGCCTACACATCATTTTAGTTCGTATTTCATAAAGGGGGAGAAAATTTGATTTTGTCTTTCAATTGATGATTTCTCAATTGGTATTTGATTCCCACTCCCTTACTTTATGATTGAATATTTCAAATTGGTATCATATGTTTAAAATGAAAATTATTTACAATTGGTATCAAAATATGTGTGTTTAGACATTCAAGATTTATTATGTTTATTTTCAATTGATATCAAGATGTTTCATGTGTTTTTGCTTATAATTGGTATCAATATTTTTGTTTGTTTCCTTTCAATTGGTATCAAGATGCTATTCTTTGACATATTTTTCAATTGGTACCTCAAATTGACTTTGTTTTTGTCTTAGACAAAAAGAAAAATATTATTTTTTATTGATTCATTGTTTCGAACAAAAAGGGGGAGAAATATTTAGTGAATTTTCAATTGATTTGGCTTTGCTTTTACCCCTTATTAAAAAGAAAGAAGATTTTGTTTTGTTTTATTTTTACCCCTTTGTTGATGATTGACAAAAAGGGGGAGAATAATTTGAGTTTATATATGCATGTTTTTGTTTTGCATATATTAAGTTTAATTTAGTTTAATTTTAATTGGTATCTAAAGCATATTTGTAATTGGATGTTTTGTAATTGGTATCTAGAGTGTAATTGGTATCTAGAGCATGTTTTGTTTTAAATATTTCATTGGAATTGGTATCTAGAGCATGTTTTGTAATTGAACATTTCATTGGTATCTAGAACCCTTTATTGTTTATGCATAGGTATGCATGTTTCATGTTTCATGTTTAAGAGCCTTCATTGCACATTCATTATGTTTATTTGGTTATGCATGAGTTAAGGGGAGCTTCTTTGAAGCTTAACTTTAATCCATGCATACATAACTCCATGAGTTTTGTCATCATCAAAAAGGGGGAGATTGTTGGCCCAAAGGCCTTCCACTCTAGTTTTGATGATGATTAACTCATGTAGTTATGTGTACTAATAATCTTGTGAGTTTAATTTCAGATCATTAATCAAGTTATTAGTTGGTGAAAGCTTCCACACATCTTTCACAAATTGATTCAAGAGCCCGAGCGTCAAAGATCACATATAGCACTTGCTCGATGGATCAAGGAGTTTTGGATCGAGTCGGCTTGGAGATTGCGCTCTACAAGAAGACTTCGGTACCATAGTTTAGTTTTGTGTTTAGATCCAAATTTGTAAAGTTTAGAATAGTATGATAATGCTCAAGTTCACAGCACACACGTTTCATGTTTTGAATATTTGTTTTTGGTTTTTCCGTTTTAGGTTTAACCGATCTTGGTTTTCATGAATAGATAGATCAAACAAGTTTACATGGTTTAATGTATATATGATTTGTTCTATATACATGCATGCTTTAATTTCCGAGACAAACTTAGTTTTGACTTACTTATTCATGTGTTATATGTTTTGGTATTTTTGACAAAACATATTTTGGAATTATTGACAAAAACTATGATATATATATTTGTTTCATGTATATTGGATTTCTATCCATATGCATCATGCTTCAAAGTGTTTAGATATCATGTTTTTGTATTTGGAAGAGTTTTGGACAAAATGTATTTTCTATTCAAAATCCAAGTTTTTAGAAAATACAGTTTTTGTTTTTGGTAAAAATGATAAGACACAAAAATAGTTCATATTGATTGATATTTGAGCTAAACTTTTTACCACATGTTTATATATCAATGCAAATTGATAAAACTATTTTTGGTGATTTTTAGAAATGATAAAAGAATTTTTAAATATGTTTTAACCCAGTTTTCTGTTCCAGGCTTCAACCAAGTCAACTAGTAGCCTGACTAGTCGACTAGGGCTGAGGTCGGTCGACCGGGCCGGTCGACCGACGTGCACAATTCTGTGCACGTTTGGAGCCTCTGGGACGGTCGACTGGACCGGTCGACCGGTCTGAGAGCAGAGCTCTCTGTTTGTTTCGGTCGACCGAGGAGGTCGACCGGTAGCTGCCAACGGGCAAAAATTGACCGTTGGGCGGTCGACCGGACCGTTGACCGGCAGGGTTATTTTGGCAAAAACTGCTGCCAACGGCTAGTTTCCAGATTTGCCTATAAATACCCCATTTGCAAGAGTTTTTCTCTAAGATTTTTTGTGCGAATTTTTCCTTACTCTCTGGTGTTTTCACAGCAATTAAAAGAAGTTTTTGGATTCAAATTGAACAATCTTTTTGGTGTTTCTGCTAGGGTTTGGAAATTCAAAGAAAAGGGTTTTTGGGAAAAAGAGTTTGATTCATCTTCTATATCTTGGTTTCAGTTTTTTCCAAGGATTTTCTTTGTGATTTTTGATTTCCATCCCATTAGTTTTTTCCACACTTGAGCTAAAATCTACTATCTTTTCTATAGGATTTTTGTGTGGAAAAGAGATTGTTTGTGGTTGTTGTTGAACCACCAAGTTGTAAACCCTCTATACTTTGCTTTGTGCTTTTTCCTCTTGGGTTGAGGAGGTTGTTTGTGCAAGTGATTTGCATCCCTCAAGTTGTGAGGTGATCCTTGCTTGGCTTTGTGCTAATCCCTCGGGTTGTGAGGTGATTGTTTGTTGGATTGGAGTTGTGCCTCAAGGAGGAAATTGTGTTTGTAAGGAGAGGAGTTAGGTACTCCTTGTATTGTGATTGCCCCAAATCCTCGGTGGAGGTTCCCTTTGTAGGAGTCCTTGTGGACAAGCTAGTGGACTTAAAATCCTTCTGGGTGAAGGCGGGGATGTAGAGCTGGGTGCTTGAACCTCGAAACATATCTTGGTGTTTGCGCTTGTTCATTGACTCTTACTCTCTCTCTCTCTTTACTTAGTGCCTTGCATCTATTCATATTGCTCATACATACTTATATGCTTGGCTTGGTTGTGTGCATCTCTTGTTGAAATTGCAAATTAGTTTTTAATTCCGCATTGAGTTGACTAGATTAGCATAATCACCTATTCACCCCCCTCTAGGTGATCTTTCAATTGGTATCAGAGCTAGTGCTCCTGATATTTAGGTTTAACCACCTAGGAGTGAGATCTTGGTTTGCTAATCTTCATTTGTATTGTTCATTTGCACTCATTTAGTTTGCTCTCATGGATAGCCCTCCTATGTTTGACCATATTAGACTTGATGCTTGGAAGGCCAATATGAGTAGCCATTTGAAAAGACTAGGACATCTAGTTTATCAAGCCTCCACTATGGAATCATTCCCCAATAGTAGCAAGCATAAGAAGGCAAATGCATTAGCACTTAGAACACTTAGAGCATCTCTAGGTGAACATCTTTTACCGGTGTTTAATCATTATGACTCGGCTTTTGCAGTTTGGAGCTTATTGACGTCTCCCGAGCTTCCAAGGATTATCAACAAGATGAGGAGATCTAAGAGAGAAAAGTCCGAAGAGCATTGCTTCATGGTCCAAGGGAAAACTCCCTTGAGGTACAATCGGACACTCAATTAGATGATAGCTCTAGTTCCTATTGCCATGGTTGTTTTGAAGTTCAAACTTTAAATTTGGAACTTGCTCAAAAGCTTGAAAATTTATTTGAAAAACACAATCTTTTGAAAGAGGACAACCTTGTTTTGAAAAATGAATTAAAAGATTTATGTTCTAATTTTGAATTGGTTTTGCAAGAAAAGAAAGAGATCACTAGTGAACGTGACTCACTAAGATCTCAACTAGACCTTGCCCTTGATGAGATTGAGATTTTGAAAAACAAAAATGATTGTGATGATGTTGTGAAGCACAATGAGGTTTATCTTCTAAATTGGATTTTGTTTTAAAAGATAACCTTGTTTTGAAAAATAAAATTGATTCAATTACAAAAGATTGGATTTGGTTTTGAAGAAAAATGAATCTTTGAAAATTGAAATTGATTCTCATGTGTGCCATACTAGTATAGCTTCTTCTTTTTGCACACCTATTGCATGCCCCACTTTGTCTTCTACTATTGAAAGTGATATAAATATTTTGAAGAAAAGTGTTGAATGTTTGGCCTCCACTTTGAGCCAATGCACATTGAATCATACACGTTTGGAAACCTTGGTTCGCAAGAAACAAGGTCCATCTTTGCATGCTCACCCTTCACGGCATACACATGCTTTCCACGGTCACCACCATCGCACGTATGCTCATGTGTACACATGTACACATTGTGGCCGAAAAGGCCATCTTGCTAGATTTTGTTATGATCATATCTATCATGAAAATTTAGCAACTAATCTTGTTTGGGTTAGAAAGGATACTAACCCCCGTGGACCCACAAAGAAATGGGTACCAAAGACACCTCTATACCTTTTGATGTAGGTGGGAGCTCTCGCAAAACGTGAGAGTGTTGGTGCCTTGGAGTGGATGCGTTCCGTGCCTAAAGAGAACCATTTGGATGCTTCACTCTCAAGGAAATTTGGTGGGAGGACCACCGTGGTTTGGAGAATTAGAGATGCACCTTCATTGGTTTTAGTATCACTCTCTAACTCCCATTTTTATTTGCATGCTTTTCATGTTCATCTATTTATAGCATGTCATGGTTTATTGTTCATTATGCTTATGCCATGCTTATTAGAATAGTGCTATACATGTTTAGTTACTTGAGCACCCATGTTTTATATGGATCTATATTTAGTGTTCTCACCTTGTTTAAACTAACATGTATGCCCTAGATCTAATGCACATGCATATGCATTATGACCATTTGGATGTTCACGATTCATGTTTTATGTTTCATGATTAGTATGATGTTTGCCATGTTTATTAGACTTATGCTTTACATGATTAATTGTTGAGACACCCTTGTTTATATGGACCCATATTTTGTGTTCTCTTTATGTTTTAGCTATCATGTTAATCATAGATCTAATGCACATGTCTTTGTCATGCTAATCACATGTTTGACTATGACTTTTTTTTAATAATTCATGTTTTGATTATTATGTTTATCATGTTGGATTATGATTCCCGTTTTATGCTTCATGATTTGATTACTTTTTTAGATGTTAGTTTTCATTAAGACTAGAATTTATACTTGCACATGTAGTGGGACACAAATAAATCTTTATATATGTTTGTGCTTGGATGCTCATTTGTACCCATTAAATGTGTTAGTATAGCCTAGTTTTGATGATTCATGCATTTTAAACTTGTATTCTTATTTTCGGATTTGTTTTATGTGTATGAGTTTTCATTTCATGTATGTGTTAATTTTGCCAAACCTTAAAATATACATGTATACCCCTTGAGTCATTTGCCTTTCATGCTAATCTATATATATATGGACTCAATTGTGTTTAGGGATATGTATGTATACTTATTGTATTGACAATTCATACATATACCTTGAAATGAAATTAGTTTTGGTGAAAATTTAGTTTTTCTTGATTTCGTGTTTATTTGTTTAACTTCATGTATATGTCTATCTTATCTAAACTATTGATTATACATGTACATCCTTGAGCCACGTGCCTTCATGCATATACTTTTGTGGACTCATTATGTTTAGGATATGTATGTATACTTTAGTTTGTACATGACATACATATACCTTGAAGTTTATATCGTTTAGATGAATTTCATGTTTTCAAGGAATTTCATATGAGCCTAATTGAATATTTTCATGTTGATATGTGTCACATTATACTTGTACACTCACTTTATTAGTTTACTCATAATTTGTTTTCATGAGAATTTGAATGAGCTTTATGGACTTTGAGTGTTTAGTGATCATGTGATTTTCATGTGTTTCATGAAAAATAATTGTGTTTTATTCCTTACTTGAAGGATTTCGTACTAGTTTTAAAAGTTTTTCCTATAACTAGTTCGTATTCTTCACTATGGTAGAGATTTTCAAAATAAGCTTATTTTCAAACCTATTTTTGAAATCCCCTACCATTCATGGGAGGATGGATGGGAGATCATGTTCTTGTATGCTTTATATTGAAAATCATTTAAAACTTGAACCATGATTGGGAGGTAGTTATCTGAGATATACACTTGATCTCATTGTTATTTCAATTGGTTTCATTGAATTCTTTCAATTGGTATCGATCTTGACACTTCTTGTATACTCATATGTGTTTGATTGTATGTATGCTTCATTCTAAGAATATCAATTTCTATTGGTATCTATTTTTCATACATATATGTTTTATTTGTGCTTATTATATCCCTATATCTTTAAGCACAAAATCTTGTTTATGCTAGTGCTTGAGTTCAATTTGTTTTAATTGATTATTTTTAAATTGGTATCAAGCCTACACATCATTTTAGTTCGTATTTCATAAAGGGGGAGAAAATTTGATTTTGTCTTTCAATTGATGATTTCTCAATTGGTATTTGATTCCCACTCCCTTACTTTATGATTGAATATTTCAATTGGTATCATATGTTTAAAATGAAAATTATTTACAATTGGTATCAAAATATGTGTGTTTAGACATTCAAGATTTATTATGTTTATTTTCAATTGATATCAAGTTGTTTCATGTGTTTTGCTTATAATTGGTATCAATATTTTTGTTTGTTTCCTTTCAATTGGTATCAAGATGCTATTCTTTGACATATTTTCAATTGGTACCTCAAATTGACTTTGTTTTTGTCTTAGACAAAAAGAAAAATCTTATTTTTTATTGATTCATTGTTTCGAACAAAAAGGGGGAGAAATATTTAGTGAATTTTCAATTGATTTGGCTTTGCTTTTACCCCTTATTAAAAGAAAGAAGATTTTGTTTTGTTTTGATTTTTACCCCTTTATTGATGATTGACAAAAAGGGGGAGAAGAATTTGAGTTTATATATGCATGTTTTGTTTTGCATATATTAGTTTAATTTAGTTTAATTTTAATTGGTATCTAAAGCATGTTTTGTAATTGGATGTTTTGTAATTGGTATCTAGAGTGTAATTGGTATCTAGAGCATGTTTTGTTTTAAATATTTCATTAGAATTGGTATCTAGAGCATGTTTTGTAATTGAACATTTCATTGGTATCTAGAACCCTTTATTGTTTATGCATAGGTATGCATGTTTCATGTTTCATGTTTAAGAGCCTTCATTGCACATTCATTATGTTTATTTGGTTATGCATGAGTTAAGGGGGAGCTTCTTTGAAGCTTAACTTTAATCCATGCATACATAACTCCATGAGTTTTGTCATCATCAAAAAGGGGGAGATTGTTGGCCCAAAGGCCTTCCACTCTAGTTTTGATGATGATTAACTCATGTAGTTATGTGTACTAATAATCTTGTGAGTTTAGTTTCAGATCATTAATCAAGTTATTAGTTGGTGAAAGCTTCCACACATCTTTCACAAGTTGATTCAAGAGCCCGAGCGTCAAATATCACATATAGCACTTGCTCGATGGATCAAGGAGTTTTGGATCGAATCGGCTTGGAGATTGCGCTCTACAAGAAGACTTCGGTACCATAATTTAGTTTTGTATTTAGATCCAAATTTGTAAAGTTTAGAATAGTATGATAATGCTCAAGTTCACAACACACACGTTTCATGTTTTGAATATTTGTTTTTGGTTTTTCCGTTTTAGGTTTAACCGATCTTGGTTTTCATGAATAGATAGATCAAAACAAGTTTACATGGTTTAATGTATATATGATTTGTTCTATATACATGCATGCTTTAATTTCCGAGACAAACTTAGTTTTGACTTACTTATTCATGTGTTATATGTTTGGTATTTTTGACAAAACATATTTTGGAATTATTGACAAAAACTATGATATATATATTTGTTTCATGTATATTGGATTTCTATCCATATGCATCATGCTTCAAAGTGTTTAGATATCATGTTTTTGTATTTGGAAGAGTTTTGGACAAAATGTATTTTCTATTCAAAATCCAAGTTTTTAAAAAATACAGTTTTTGGTTTTTGGTAAAAATGATAAGACACAAAAATAGTTCATATTGATTGATATTTGAGCTAAACTTTTTACCACATGTTTATATATCAATGCAAATTGATAAAACTATTTTTGGTGATTTTTAAAAATGATAAAAGAATTTTTAAATATGTTTTAACCCAGTTTTCTGTTCCAGGCTTCAACCAAGTCGACTAGTAGCCTGACTAGTCGACTAGGGCTGAGGTCGGTCGACCAGGCCGGTCGACCGACGTGCACAATTCTGTGCACGTTTAGAGCCTCTGGGACGGTCGACCGGACCGGTCGACCGGTCTGAGAGCAGAGCTCTCTGTTTGTTTCGGTCGACCGGGGCGGTCGACCGGTAGCTGCCAACGGGCAAAAATTGATCGTTGGGCGTCGACCGGACCGGTCGACCGGCAGGGTTATTTTGGCAAAAACTGCTGCCAACGGTTAGTTTTCAGATTTGCCTATAAATACCCCATTTGCAAGAGTTTTTCTCTAAGATTTTTTGTGCGAATTTTTCCTTACTCTCTGGTGTTTTCACACAATTAAAAGAAGTTTTTGGATTCAAATTGAACAATCTTTTTGGTGTTTCTGCTAGGGTTTGGAAATTCAAAGAAAAGGGTTTTTGGGAAAAAGAGTTTGATTCATCTTCTATATCTTGGTTTCAGTTTTTCCCAAGGATTTTCTTTGTGATTTTTGATTTCCATCCCATTGGTTTTCTCCACACTTGAGCTAAAATCTACTATCTTTTCTATAGGATATTTGTGTGGGAAAAGAGATTGTTTGTGGTTGTTGTTGAACCACACCAGTTGTAAACCCTCTATACTTTGCTTTGTGCTTTTCCCTCTTGGGTTGAGGAGGTTGTTTGTGCAAGTGGTTTGCATCCCTCAAGTTGTGAGGTGTTCCTTGCTTGGCTTTATGCTAATCCCTCGGGTTGTGAGGTGATTGTTTGTTGGATTAGAGTTGTGCCTCAAGGAGGAGGTTGTGTTTGTAAGGAGAGGAGTTGGGTACTCCTTGTATTGTGATTGCCCCAAATCCTCGGTGGAGGCTCCCTTTGTGGGAGTCCTTTGTGGACAAGCTAGTGGACTTAAAATCCTTCTGGGTGAAGGCGGGGATGTAGAGCTGGGTGCTCGAACCTCGAAACATATCTTGGTGTTTGCGCTTGTTCATTGACTCTTACTCTCTCTCTCTCTCTTACTTTGTGCCTTGCATCTATTCATATTGCTCATACATACTTATATGCTTGGCTTGGTTGTGTGCATCTCTTGTTGAAATTGCAAATTAGTTTTTAATTCCGCATTGAGTTGACTAGATTAGCATAATCACCTATTCACCCCCCCTCTAGGTGATCTTTCATATATATATTTGTCTAAACTAGAGGTATACATACATATCCAAACACAATTGAGTCTATGATAGAATTTGCATGAAAAGCAAGTGACTCTTAGGATAGACATGTATATCTAAAGTTTTGGCAAAATTAACATATACATGAAGTTAAACACATATTAATGAAAACATGTACAAAATAGAGAATACAAGTCAAAATGTATGAATCATAAAAACTAGGCTATACTAGTACATCTAAAGAGTACAAATGAGCAATCAAGCACAAACATATAATAATCTATTTGTGGCTCATTAGTTGTACAAGTATATACGCAAGTATTAATGAAGTTTACATCTAAACATGTAATCAAAATATTGAAGCATAAAACAAAACATATATCAATATGATCATTATGTAAATGCACACGTCTTAGATTCATGATATACACAATAGTTAAACTATGGGGAGAACACAAAAGTAATAATCCATATGAACATGGGTAATAATTTATATGAACATGGATATATCTCAAATACTATGCATAGATGTCATAACTCTAAATATCATGGCATTTAACATAATAATCATAAAAACATGACATGCTAAAATTAATCATATGAAAGCATGTAAACATAAATGGGAGTTAGAGATCGTTACCAAAACCATGAGGGAAAATCTTTAGGTCTCCAAACCAAGGTGATCCTCCCACCAAACTCCCCTTGAAAGTGATGCATCCAAAATAGTCACCATTAAGCTCAGAACGCATTCACCTCAAGGCACCATCACTCTCACGTAAGGTGAGAGCCCACACCTACATCAAATAAAATAAGAGTGGTCTTTGGTACCCATACTCTTTTGGGTCCATGGGAGTTAGTTCCTTTCCTAACCCAAATAAATCTATTTGCAAAATTTTCATTATGTATTCTATCATAACAAAATCTTGCAAGGTGGCCCTTACGTCCACAATGTGTACAAGTGTACACATGAGCATACAAAGTGTTATGAGTGTGAACGTGAGGAGCATGTGTATGCCGTGATTTGTGTGCATGCATATTTGGAACTTGTTTCTTTCAAAACATGAATTCTAACTGTGTGTGTTTCATGGAACATTGGCTCAAAGTGGAGCCCAAACAATCAACACTATTCTTTAACATGGATATATCATTTTCAATCATGGAAGAAGAGGTGCATGCAATAGATATGCTAGAAGGTGAAGCTATACTAGCATGGCAAACATGAGAATCCATATCATTTTTCAAAGAAATGTTTTTCTTAGAAACCAAATCCAAATCCTTTGAAATTAAAGCAATTTTCATTTTAAAAGATTCATTTTCTTTTATAACAAAATCAAGTTTTGAAGATAAAGCCTCATTTTTCTTCAAAACATTTTCACAATCATTTTTTATTTTTCAAAATTTTATTTTCATTTAAGGCAAGTTCAAGTTGGGATTTCAATGAGTCACGTTCATTTGACATCTCAATCTTCTCTTGCAAAGCCACATCAAGTTTTGAAACCAAATCCTCATTTTCTTATAAGTTCAAAACTTTTCTTTTTAAAACTTTATATTTTTCTAACAGTTTTCCACAAACAATTGATAGTTCTTCATTCAATGCATCAGGATCAACATAATCATCACCTGGAACTAGCACAATCATCTAGTTGAATTTCTGAATGTACCTCAAGGAGTCATTCCCTTAGACCATATAGCATTGTTGTTCGGATTCATCATCACTAGATTCCTTCTCCACATAGTTTGGCTTTTGTAGCACGGGAGAGGTCAACGTGTTTCATACTGCAAAGGCGGAACACAATGAGAAACCATAGAAAGATTTTCTTTGTTAAGCCTGCCTCTAAGTGCCTCAAGGGCTCGTGTATTGGCCTCTATATGCTTGCTATTACCAAGATAGGATTTCTTGATAGCGGTAAGGAAAACATGCAAACCTATGGTCTTGAGATACATACTCATCTTAATCTTCCATACGTCGATGTTAGAAACATCAAACATATGAGGGGTCATGAAATCCATGAGTGTAAACAATATGTGTGCAAATGCAAAAACTAGATTAGCAACCAAGATCTCACTCCTAGGTGGGTAAACCTAATATCAGGAGCGTAGGCTCTGATACCATTGAAAGTACACCTAGAGGGGGTGAATAGGTGTAAGGCTAATGTATGACAAATAATGCGGAATTGAAAAACTAATTGCAACACACTTAGTGTAACCAAAGAGTGTAGCCGAATTCCCGATGAAGAGCTCTGGACTAACTCATCTTAATCCTCTGAATAAGAGTTGAGGTACTATATGAAGCTCTCTTAGTTTAATACAAGTATGGCACACAAACAACAATACCAAGCATATAAGTATGAATGAGCAATATGAATGATGCAAGGTACAATATAAAAGAGAGAGAGTTAGAGAGAGTGGATCAAATGCAAACACACGGATATGTTTTGAGGTTCGAGCACACAGCTCTACATCCTCGCCTTCACACAGAATAATTTCCACTAACTCGTCCACACAAGACTTCCCACACAGGGAACCTCCACTGAGGATTTGGGTAAATACAATTTGGGAGTACACAACTCCTCTCTCAACAAATACAACCTCTCAGTAGAGGCAAGGCACTAAGCCAAATAACAATCAACCTCTCACTAAAGGGATTAGGCTCAAAGCCAACACCAACAACAATCACCTCACACTTGAGGGATTCTAGTACAACCTCCACAATTGCCTCTCACTAGAGGGATATCAACACAATCACCTCTTACTAGAGGGATGTCACAAAGTAAGGAGGGTTACAACACTTGGTGGTCTCTGTTAACCACAAACCAATTCTTTCTCACAAAACAATGATCCTAATAGATAGGATAGATAGATAAGATCAAGTGTGAGAAAATAAAGTGCTTAGAAATGAAAACAACAAAGAAAAATACTTGAGAAAATCACAAGATAGTGTTGAAATAAAGATCAAAAACCAATTCCCAAATACTCTCTTTTTCTTTAAATTTTTCAACACTTTAAAACAAATAAAGAATGATCTTTTAAACTCAAAAACTCTTTTAAAACTTGTAACTAAAACACTTAAGAAGATGAAGATTTTTGCTCTTGAAATTGTTGTTTAAAAACAGCTCAAGAATGGGTATATATAGCCCCAAAACAAATTTGCCCGTTGGCAGCTGGAAAGGACAGTTTTGCCCTTCCGGTCGACCGCCTGGTCGACCGATCCAATGGTCATTTTTATGACCCTTGTGCCTCCGGTCGACCGCCCAGTCAACCAGGACTGGATACAAAGAGCAGCAACTCTCTGTCGGTCGACCGGTCCGGTCGACCGGGGCCATTTCCAGAGAGCAGAGCTCTCCGGATGGTTGACTGCCCAGTCGACCGGCCCACCAGCCTTGGCTGCGTGCATGTTCTGTGCACGTCGGTCGACCGACTTCTGCCTCGGTCGACCGGCCCGGTCGACCGGCAGACAGCCAGTACCGACATTTTAGGATTTAAAAACTTGAGTTTTTATCTTCTATTAAATCCCATAAAATCCCATAAATTTCACAAAAATTAGTTCTTATTAGATCTTTGAAATACAAATATGTGTGAGAGAAATTCATCACATATTTCAAATAATTTGAACCATTTTTGTGAGGCAGAAAATTTGCCTTAAACCAAAATCTGTATTTTCCAAAACTTGAATTTTTGAAATGGAAATCTGATTTTTTCAAAACACATGTAAATACAAAGACATGATATTTAAATAACTTTGAAGTATATTGTATATGGATAGAATCCAATATACATGAAAGATATTATATCAATTTTTTTGACATGAAAACCAAGATCGGTTAAACTGAAAAACTAAAACATGAAACTAGTGTGTGTATATTGTGAACTTGAGTATATCCACACTATCTAATCTTTACACAAGATCTAAACATAATATTAAACTAAACAAACCGAGGTTTCTTGTAGGACTCCGTCTCCAAGTTGACTCGATCCAAACGCGATCCAACGAGCATGACTCCAACCGAGTGCTAGATACGATCTTGACGCTTGAGCTCTTGAATCACCATGTGAAAGCTCCAAAACACCTTTGTTGAAGCTAATCACCTACTAATATCTTGATCAAATATCTGAAACTAAATATCACAAGATTATTAGTAAACTATAACTACATGAGTTAATCATCATCAAAACTAGAGTGAAGGGCCTCTGGGCCAACACGCCCGTGGTTCTAACTCCCCTTCCTTCAGTTCTCCAGACCCGAACTATAGCCTTGGCTTAGGCTAAGTCTTGGTTGACGAAGAAGGTGTGTTCTGTGTTGAAGCCTACTACAAAGTTGAACAAATTTTGATGATGGACAAGCACTTATGATTACTCAACCTCAGTTGAAGCCAGTTGAAGCTTATGGGTATTTTTGGATATGTTTTGTGTAATTTTAGAATATTGTGAAAAGCCTTGAATACTTACACAAAATACCCTTTCAAGTCGACTTGACCTTCTAATATAGTCGACTATCCCTTATATAGTCGACTTGCCAAAAACCCCAAGTCGACTAGATCTTTCCAAAACAATAACCCAAGTCTCTGTTTGTTCTCTATCATGAAAGTTAGTCGACTTGTCTTCCATATATAGTCGACTAACAGATACCCTAGTCGACTATACAATTTCTCAAGTCGACTAATAACCTATACAAATATTTCCTAACTCTCTGTTTCTGTCTGACATGAAAATTAGTCGACTTACCCTATATCTATAGTCGACTAACACATTATATAGTCGACTAACAGTTCCTATTAGTCAACTACATTCAGTTTTTCCAGAAACTAAGTATCTGTATCAGTCAAAAGATAGTCGACTAACCCCTTGTTGTAGTCGACTAATCAGTGTAAATTTTATTCTGCTAGTCGACTAATCTCCTATGCAAGTCGACTAATAGCAGTTGACAACTGCTATGCAGTTGGTGAATTCTGGTGCGTTTATCAACGTTTCAAAATTCAAATTTGGCCTGATAACTACCCTAACTTACTATAGATTTCACCTATAAATAGGGGTATTGTCCTAGGGTCAAATCACCAATTCAAATTCAAAGTTTTCAGCCTTAAACTCTGTCCAAAAATTCTGTTTTCTGAAAACTTGTTCTCTTTCAGTTTTCTTCACCAAATTCCAAAGTCCATTGTGAAGATTTCTGAAATTCCTCCTATAAGAAACCTTGTCCACAAGCACATTCAAATTCAAGGCTTATAGGTTCATTGTAATCATTCAAAGAAGATCATTGTACAAGGGCGTATTCTTGGGAGTAGAAGAAAGTTGTACAAGGTGTTTGTTCTCTTGGTGTAAAGAGGAGTTGTGCACATTTGGCAAAGGGCGTTTGTCAAGTGGTGTACAAGGCATTGGTTGTGGGTGTACACAAATCAGGAAAGGAAAATCTCAAACGGTTTGCTTGGGGACTGGATGTAGGTCACAAGGACCGAACCAGGATAACTCTCTTGTCTTTGCGTTTGAATTTTCTGAGTTTATCTTGTGAATATTTTATTCCTGCAAGTAGTTTGATTTAAATTTTTATAAACACTAAGAACCAGATCTAGGGCAGCAATACCCTACAATTATGAGTAGCCATCCTCCTCGACTGGAGTAACATCATCAAAACCATTGAGAAGTTTATTCTAATTGTCTGATGATGGGGGGAAAGATAATGGGTATGCCTCTTTGGCAACAGTCAGCTCGATACGAACTGATAGAGTGTCGGTGCATATGGCTGATAATGGTAACGATGGCCTCTGTCGACGGTTGGAAGCTCAGGAGCAAACCTCTAAGGCCCAGCAAGAAGCCTTGGATAATATTTAACAGATGCTCGCTCAACTCCTTACTAACCGAAATAACAATGATACCGGGAGTAATCATAATGAGGAGGAACATAATGATGAAGAGCAACCTAAGATGGAGAAATTAAAGGAAAGTTCTTTTATGGACATTGAAATTCTTAAAGGCATCCAAGCTCAGATCGCATCTCTAACCCAAAGGGATGAACTGAAGAAAGTAGGGGTAGCCCGTCCTTACCCCTTGGAATGGGACTTAGTCCCATATCCTCCAAAGTTCAAGCCACCAACGCTGCACTCATATGATGGCAAGAGCTCACCAAATCAGCACATTTACTACTTCCGATCACAAACTAGTAATGTAGTAGGTAACGATGCTATTATAGCCAGACTATTCATTGGCACCCTGAAGGGGGTAGCATTTGACTGGTTCTGAAGCCTTCCTCCAGGCTCTATCAACTCCTGGATTGACTTATAGACTCGATATCTTTCTCATTTTTACGAGGACGACATTGAGGTGGCCATGGATAAACTCCTCTCCACTATATAGAGGAAAGGAAAATATGTTCGTGATTGCATTGAGCGGTTCAGAAATCTATTTCTGATGAGCCTAGCAGGGATGCCATTACCCATGCACTTGCAGGCATGTAGGCATAACTTCCTGGACCAAGTGAAAATTCGTATGGGAGCTGTCAAAGCCCGTAACTGGAAGGAGCTAGTCAAACAAGCTGAGATAGCCAAAAAGTCAACTAAAAAGTTCGAACCATCTACTCCTAAAGGCAAGTCGGTATGAATAATAAGGGGCGCGACGACATGACACATTCTTCCCAAGCCAAAGGAAAGAGACTATGTCCATCGAACTGTCAGGGGACGTTCATTCGAAGACCAAGAAGAGCGGCGCCAATAATCAAGAGTTTAAGTTTTCTCTAAAATAATTCTCCTTCAAAGACGAACAGGTGGTTACAATATTCCATTTACTCCACAAAGGGAATAAATTGAAACTGCCAGAGGCTCGACGCCCTAATAAAGTGGGACGCACAAATGATCCCAACTATTGCCTTTTTTATAGGATGGTCCATCATCCTACTAACAAGTGCTTTGTTCTTAAGGACAAGATTCAGGCTTTAGTTGATGTCGGAGTCCTGACCCTGAAGTCAGAACAAAAGAAAGTTGCTGCAAACATGGTGACCCTCGAGTTCAGCAAGACCCCAAAAGTCACAGTTCATGACGGGTCTTCCTAGTCCCTGAAGCACGGATGGAAGTAAAAGATCCTTCAGCTAAAAATTAAGAGATTAAGGGTCTTATTCCCTTGACATTGAAAACAGGAAAAATCATGTGGATACACCCAGACCTTGCCAAAGACGAACAATGAGATTGAAGAAATCCAAGTCAAAGGGCAAATCTTGCTATGTTATCTCTGTCTTACCAGATGATGGCAATGTGACTTCAGCTTCTCTTAGTGATTCTGAGGGGGAAAGGCACGCTTGCACAGCGCAAGCTGATGTACCTCAGCCAACAGGTACTCAATTCAGAAAATCATATTTAAACAGTATGAGATAATTACTGAGAGATACAACATCAAACAACGTCAGTACAAGTACCTGTACCAGCTCCTGTCCCGACAACGGGAAAAGAAAAGCAGAAAGAAGTCCGTTTTGACCATGTCCTGAACAAACCGTCAGGCCCAGGACTTAACATCCCTTTTCGCTTTGACATATTGGCCCAGCTAGCTAATATCCCCGCTTCCATACATGAGCTGCTTCGCCTCTCGAAGGAGACATGAGAAGCACTCAGGGATGTACTGGATAATTCAGAATCATTCCTGACATATATGCCAGAAGCCCCTACGGATGACACTCAACCCTCGTGTTCTGAATGTCATCACGTACAGTTGAAAGTACATGTTATTACTTTCACAGCTGAGGACATGCTCCTCAAGGATAACAAACACGATCGACCTTTGTACTATACCGGATACATCAGTTTGACGTGCATTAAAAGGGTACAGGTTGATCCAGGGTCTGCACTCAGCATCATCCGCAAAAGACTCCTCTACTTTCTTGGCATACC
Source organism: Agave tequilana (assembly GCA_038442645.1). Taxonomy (NCBI): domain Eukaryota; kingdom Viridiplantae; phylum Streptophyta; class Magnoliopsida; order Asparagales; family Asparagaceae; genus Agave; species Agave tequilana. Next base: position 35,606 of record JAVJIF010021304.1, read on the forward strand.
ACTACGACGATATACGGTTTTAACACAGAGAGTACTCACCCTCTCGGAAAGATTCAACTCCGTTGCCAGGGGACCTGAAATCAGAAGTGACGTGTTACGTCATTGACGCTGACACGTCATACAACTTGTTGCTAGGACGACCTTGGATCCACGCTAACTGGATTGTTCCCTCTACTCTGCATCAGTGCTTCAAATATGTTGAAGATGATGCAACGGTACGAACTGTGTTCGCTGAGAAACAACCATTCAAAGGGGTGAAAAACTACTTTACTGATGCTCTCTTATATTAGAAAATCAGTGAAACATCAAAAGAACCATTGCCTGACAACGATGACAGTGACAATGAGGCAGATTCAGAGTCTAAAGAGACACGCCAGCTACTTTGGTCGATGAACCAATTGTAGCATGTTTCAATAATCCTCAATGTAATAATCCTTCTGAGGATGACGATAAATGGGTGATTAATGATAATGTTTCCTTTGATTATCCTGTGAAAGTCGAGCTGTTTGAATCTGTCGCCAATAACGCTCTACACATGCCCTTACATAAACCAAGCGTGTCAAGTGCATCTGTGGAATGTATGGAAGGGTATGTCTTCGTGATCCCTCCATCCAAAAGGAGTCAATCACCAATAATATTCGGTAAAACCCAACCACGAAGGTCTATGATCACAGATTCGAGTTCAGACTCAGAGCCCCACAAATTTTCCATTATACACGATTGGCACAGCATATGATGAGAAAAATGGGATACAGCCTGTAGCGTGGGAACGGCCTGAATTTCAGAAAAGGATGACGTGGTTTTCTGTGTAATTTCGTGCCAAAAGGGAAACCAGCAAATTACTATGATAAAACACGTAGGGGGTTGGGATATGTTACACCTCCACTCTCTACATCGGTTTGATCCAAAGACAACAAACCGATCCCGTCACGCTCTGCCTCTTCCTCCGAATGGGAGTCAGATATTAGTGTGGGAACAATGTTCGAGAGTCTCTCCGTTAATATAACTTCAAGTAGTCAATTGGAGCCTGCGAAAGCTACTTATGTTGAACCATGGGCTCAGCAACTAGATTTTTAGTGGGAAAAGCGATTCGAACAACGCGAATCACCTACTGAAGACATAGTGATTCAGGTTAACTTGGGTAGTCAAAATCACCCTAAACCCATCTTTATAAGTGAAAGCCTATCACTTACGGAGAAAGAAGAATAGGTTATACTCATAAGAGAGTATATCGATGTCTTTACATGGAATTACGAAGATATGCCCGAATTTGATCCGCAAGTAGCCATGCATCGTCTGAATATCAAGCCTGACGCCAAGCCAGTCAAGCAACAACAACGACGATTTCGCCCGAACATTATGGAAGCTATTGAGGACGAAGTTCATAAACTCATCACGTGTGGTTTCATACGGGAGAAACAACATCCAGATTGGGTTGCTAATATTGTTCTTGTTCTTAAAAGAATGAAAAAAATTGGATCTGTATTGATTATCGCGACCTCAATACAGCCTGTCCTAAAGACGAATTCTCATTGCCCATCACCAATGTCATGATTGATAATACGCGGATTCGAAAGAATGTTCTTCATGGGCAGCTTTTCGGGGTATAACCAAATTAAGATGTATCCAGAGGATGAGAAACATACTTCATTCCGGACACCGTTGGGGGTATACTGCTATACCGTGATGCCTTTTGGATTGAAGAACGCGGGAGCAACTCATCAACATGCAATGAGTATAATTTTTCGCGACCATCTCCGAAAGACGGTAGAATGTTATGTCGACGACATTACAGTTAAAAGTCGCGATAAGAATGATAATCTTCATGACTTGAGAACAATATTCGATATAATGCGGGCTCATCGACTGAAAATGAATCCGACAAAATCCTTCTTAGGGGTTTCGAGTGGCAAGTTCCTGGGATTCATTGTTACATCAAAAGAAATTCATCTCGACCCAAACAAAGTCAAAACCATTCAGAGCATGCATCCACCTAAGAATCTCAAAGAACTTAGGGACCTGCAAGGTAGACTAGCCTATATCAGAAGGTTCATCGCAAATCTCTCAAGCCGCTGTTAACCGTTCACCCGACTCATGAAAAAGGTGTCTCTTTTGTATGGGATCAATCCTGTCAAGAAGCTTACGAGGATATCAAAAGATATCTCACTAAATTTCCGGTCTTAGTGGCTCCCACATCAGGAAAATAATTCCTGCTTTCTGTGAAAGCTATTGGCCATTCTCTCGGTGCTCTTCTTGTTCAAAAGGACGATGATGGTCACGAACAAGCTATTATTATCTGAGTAGGACTCTGATAGAGGCTGAATCTTGCTAAAACCCTATTGAGAAGGAATGCTTAGCTCTTGTCTTCACTATTCAAAAGACGCGGCATTACTTGGTTGGCTAAACCATACATGTCATTTACAGAGTGAATCCTTTGCGTCTCCTCATGACAAAACGAGGATCATTAAATTCAATATTAGCTAAGTGGGCCCTCCTTTTATCTCAGTACAACATGCTCTTTGTCCCTTCGAAGGTAGTGAAAGGCCAGGCGCTTGCAGATTTCCTGGCTGCTCATCCAGTCCGGAAGCTCAAAGCTTCATGAAGATATTCCAGATGAGGTTTTTGAATCTAATATAACTTCAGAGGATGAAGTATGGCAGATGTTCTTCGATGGAGCATCAATAATAGGCCCTAAAGACAAGATCATTGCTGGTGTCGGGATTGTATTTTCTCACCACAAAATCATGCTCTTCCTAGGGCATTTTCATTGACGGAACCATGTTCCAATAATGTGACAGAATATAATGCTGTACTCATTGGCCTTCAGCTCGCCCATGAAATGGGGGTACGCTACCTTGAAGCTTTTGGTGATTCAAAACTAATCATTAATCAGGTTAAAGGAGAGTATGAGGTCCGTCACGGAGATTTGCTACCTTATTATCATGCAGTCATCAAAATGGCTAATTCATTTGATGGCTTTTACATCGGTCATGTGTCCCGTTCCCAAAATACTAAGGCCGACGCTCTGGCAGCACTAGCAGCTATGTTGACCTTACCAATCGACACAACGTATCATCTTACAGTGGCTACTCGACACCTTGTTTGTCCTAAACATGTGTTGAAAACTAAGGAGGTCCATATCATCTCGACGGATTTTGAACCGAGGGATTAGCGATTTCCCCTCATTGACTATGCTTTGCATTATATATTGCCGGATGACCCTAAAGAAGCGGCATCTATCAGACGAAGGTTTCTCCGTTTCTACTATGATCCAATAGTAAAGACACTCTACCATCGCCTTTCTAATTCAGAGGCACAAGAAGTCCTTAAAGAAGCGCATGATGGCATATGCGGAGCTCATCAGCTAGGTCCAAAGCTCAAGGATCGATTGCACAGGCTTGGATATTATTGGCCAATCATGATAGCCGATGCCATCAAATATGCATGAAGGTGTAAGGTCTGCCAAATCCATGCGGACTTTATACATCAGCCTCCAGAGTTGCTCCATGCAACTGTTACTTCATGGCCATTTGAAGCATGGGGAATCGATGTCATAGGGCCAATCAGCCCCTCTTCAATAAAAGGTCATCGGTTTATTTTAGCAATAACCGATTACTTCTCAAAGTGGGCAGAGGTTATACCACTTGTGGAAGTTAAAACTTTCAACGTAGTTAATTTTATTATACATAATGTCATTCATCAATTTGGTGTCCCTAAGCGGATTATCCATGATAATGGTCCCCAATTTGTGAGCCAGGTATTCTATCGGTTCTGTGATAAGTACCGATTCAGAATGTGGCATCAACCGCTTATAACCCTGCTGCTAATGGCTTGGCGGAAGCATTCAACAAGATAATTATTAAGCTACTCAAAAAATTCGTCTCGTCAAATAAAAGAGACTGGAATGAGAAGCTTGGTGAATGTCTTTGGGCCTACCGAACCACAGTTCGGACCCTGAAAGGCAATACGTCTTTTTCCCTGGTATATGAGTGCGAAGCAGTCATACCATTAGAAATCCAAATGTCGTCATTACGAGTCGCTTTGATGACCAGAATGACAAAAGAAGACAATGATCGGTTACGTCTTCAAGAGCTCGAAGCCTAGATGAGAAGCGACTACAAGCTCAACAACATATTGAGGTTTATCAAGCGCGAATTTCAAAGGCCTTTAATAAGAAGGTTAAGTAAAGGGTTTTCCAGAAAGGAGATTTGGTTTTGACCGTCAGACGACCGATGATTATGATGCACAAAACCAAAGATACATTCAGCCTAAATGGGAAGGACCAGTTGTGATAAAAACAGTCTATTCAAATAGAGCATATCGCCTTATGACCTCAGACGGTGACATGCTCATGATGTCGATCAACAGTAGGTTCTTAAAGAAGTATTATCCTTGATAGCATCCTTCTTATGATCAAGTTAACACTACACCCCTGATTAAGACCTTCAGATTCAAGATATTTAGAAAGAGCGCTCCACTCTTCCATAACGAGATTATACTGCCATAAACTAGTGTCAAGCCGACCGAACACTGGTTGCATCAAAGAAGAAGCAAGGTTATGAACTTTGGTTTTTAGCCTTATCACTCTTCTCTAATTCATTGTCAACTAGTGTCGAGCCGATCGAACACCGGTGACGTTGAAGAAGAAATAAGGTGTCAAATGTTTTAGCCTTGTCACTCTTCTCTAAGTATATAAACATATACCCATCTCCAACTTTGAAGAATAGGTCATATTTGGGCTTTGAGCTGCTCTAGCCGAGCGATCTCCTCAAGACGCACCGGTTCAGCCTTGGACAGAAGAAGATTAGCTCTCTTGATCATCTCCTTGACCTTCTCAATCTTAGCCTCAGTGTCGAGAAGAGCACTATTAGAAGAATCTATGACATCTCTAATTTCTACTTTCCTTACCTCCAAGGATTTTAAATCTGAAGAATTGCTTTAGCTGCTTCCTGTGCTGCAAGATGGGCTTCACGCATCTGAGCAGCCGTTCAAGCTGTTCATTAACTGAGGAGTCCAAATCTGAATTGTTGAGACGACGTCATTCGTCTACATCCCTCTCGAGCATTTCCACCAGAAGCTCCAATGCAGCAGCCTGGTCATCTCCTCCAAAGTCTCGAATGCTTTCAATATTTTGAGAGAGGACCACCTTCAAAGCAAAAATAAGGTAGTCAAGCCCTTCAAGACCAAAGCAATGGATCGCTTCAAACTCTTATAGAAGCTGTCAACTATCTCAGCCATAAATTCTTGCTCAGCTTCAACTACTCCGGTGAACGAGTAGTACATGAAGACAAAGCTTCCACTGATTTCACGGTCATAACAGTGGAGGAAGTGGCAGAAACACTGGCAAGAGGAGGACGAGGAATCGCCGATGATCGAGGAGGAGTTTTCATTGAAACTAGCACACTGGCCACAATAGAAGTAGGACTGGTGACTACTTCAGGAAGAACTGGCTCAACAACCAGTGTCAGAGACGTAGGGCTGGTAATTATTCTCAGCCCAGTGGTTGTCAGGATAGGCAGCGTCAAGGAAACCACTGGCATTTCACCTACCGATCCAGCTGGGAGTGAGAGTGATTCTATAGCCACTATCTTATCAGCCTCTTTAACACCACCGGCTGGCTCAGGTTGATAAGATGGCAGGTCGTGATATAAAGCATCCAACTTGGCAACGTCCGTTGCGGCTGAAGTATTGGCCTCACCCCTGATTCCCTCGGGAAGATCAGCTGGTCCCCGTGAAGTTGATGCACCTAACGGTGGAACACCAGTGAAAGGACTTTGTTGAAACAAGGAATAACGAATATCAGAAGAGAATTGTTTACAGGAGATCAAAGTATTACCAAGAGGCGATACCGCCTCAACTGCCTCAGTAACAGTCTCTTTCTGGACTTCCTCGACGGCAACGCTAATTCCGCTGGGCTCTATAGAAAAGACTTTGGCAGATATAGGAGGGACGGCTCATCTTAGCTCGCTGAAGCCTCTGTGGTCCATCCTATAGAGCTGGAGGCTAGGGAACTCTCTTTCGAGGTCCCGATACCCGAAGGACCGATATCAGCCGCGTCACCTCCGGAATCTGCTGAGACGACGAAGTAGCTAGCCTCGTCACCTTCCTTATAAGTAAACAAGAGATCATAATAATCCCCCGGTTCTCTTTTAGCCTCGACTCCTGGTTCTCTTGCAGTCTTGGTTCCTGAATCGTAGGATAAATGAATGAGTTGTATGAAATATATAAGTACAAGTCAAGAAAAAAAGAGAAGGAAAATAAGTGAAACTGGTCTTACCCAGGCCGGGAACAGCTTTATCAGTCGTCTGCTTTTGCGCCAATAGTTTAATAACTAACGGGGCAGGAGGAGGAGGTACTGCAACTGATTCGCCCTCTGCAATAATGGTGGGAGTGTAGCGATGAGGCTTCTTCACTACCCTCTTCCTACAGGACCCACCTTGCCGCTTCATTTGAAGTGGACGTCGGGATCTTCTTCCTCCGCCTCTTCCACCTCCACGTCTTCCATAGGGGCCATGCCCACCCCACCAGGAACATCTAGTGGAACCTTAGCGCCTACGACTCCTTCAAATGGGGACTTTCTGCGTCCGAAGCTTCACTATCGACAGTGGTGACGAACTTCGGGAGGCCTGACACCCGGACCATTTTATCTTCACCGCTCTCGGTGACTTTCCGCTTCAGCCGTTGAGAAATCAACCTCATGCCAAAAGAGTTGATAGAAAATCCGGTAGGCACAGAGTTTGAAGTCCTACACTACTGACAGAACCCTAAAGTCGTCAGAAGGTTTGGGGTTCTCAATGGCATGCACAGTCGTACCTCAGTGCAGCCAGCAATGAAGAACCGCCAGGCACGAGCACCATCAATAAGGCTCCCCATGAAGGCCAGACTAGTGTTCGGGTTACCAACATAGAGTTGGTCATGCTCGAACAGACGAGCAAATCGACTCGGGACATAAGGCTCCAAATAGCAAGTATCCCCGCTCCTATAAACCAGATAAGATGGCCAGATGCTAACCAGCCATTCAAAGATCTCTCGACTCAGCGACGTCTTCCCATCCCCACACCCTTGAATTCTTTGCCATAGCCTGCATCGTGAATGTAGGGGAAGCACCGGAAGAGACTATAAACGTCGTACCGACACAACAGCTTGCAGACCGCGGCCACATAGGTCCATAACTATGAAGATCCCTCAAATCGATGAAGAAGCGCCATTCGAACGCTTTCTGGAGGCTCTTCGCCAGCTTGAATAATAGCAGGGCAGTGAAGAGCGAACCATGCCATCAAATAGGTGTATGGCAGGCCGATCCTGGGGTTTGGTCTATCACGGGGCAAGATAGTGCCCTTCCCCCTTTTCGTCATTGATGGCCTGCAGAAAGCCTCCGTCAATGCACGAAGGCCCGCTGTATACAATACACCATTGCCGGGAGAAGTCCAAGGGAGCGACCGTGGACTAGACAAATGGCGGCAATAAAACAGTCGGAAGAATAGCGTCGCTAAAAGGAGATGGCACCACGGATCTCTTCAACCAAACTGATAAAAACCCGGCTAAAAGTGCCTTCTGGAACATCGGGCCTGATGATGGAAACTCCTGAGAATGTCTCCCTTCTCATATGTACCATTGATTGAGGCAAAACCTGCACACAAAATAAAGAATTTCATATTTAGAATGAAGATGTACAAGTGCTCAATTCTTACCGCTATAGCAAGTGGCTATGCGGGTCGTGATCCACAAGGAGGGTTTTGCGATAGAAGCGTTTACGTTTCTTTATTGAAATCTTAATGAAGATAAAACGAAGATTCTTCTTTGATTTTAAGAAAAAAGGAAAAGAATTATGTTAAAGTTAGAAAGAAAATGAGAGATGAAGAAGGTGGAAAGAAAAGACTATTTACAAAGAAAGGGGAAAGAAAGAGTTGGAAGATGAGTGTTGGTGGTTTAATTTACAGAAATAAATGAAAAGAAAGAAGATGAAGAAATACTTACCTAGTTTGATTGATGACTTACCTGGAAACCTTTGCATGTTCTACCTTTGCTTCGGAGGCGTTCAACGCATAGATCATAGGCTCGAGCTCAGTCCCCGTTCGCATTATATCATCAAGCCTTGCAAGAATGAAGTGATACGGATCTTGAGGAGGAGAACGTCTTCATGAAGTATCGTTGGCACTCACAAAGGCTTTTGTATACTTATACTTCTGGATTCACTTGCAAGCTCATCAAGAACAAAAGAGGTAAAGTAGAAAGAGGAATAAGGAAACAAAAGGAAATATGAACATAAAAACAAAGCATTTACCTTTATTACTTGCAGAAACAATGGAAGAAAGGAGGAGGGTACATCGATGTCACTCTCAACATCAGCCTCTCTCTCTTACTTACATGAATCTTCATCTAACCTAAGCTTACATACAAATTACATAAAAAGAAAAGAAAAACCTAAACTACAAAATGAAAAACTAGTCTAAATCCTATCTCTGCATGGTCGTCCCATTTTCAGCGCAAAGACTGCCTTTTTATAGGCAAAAACCTAACATGCAGGATCCCGGGAGATCGGGGGAGCAAACGCTCCCCCTAACTCCCCAACCAAGCCGCGAAAACGCGGCTTTGGCCGCGTTTTCGCGGCCAGGGTGTGGCCAGATGGCCACACCCTGTTTGGTGGGTCTCTCTGGGATTTCCTTCTGCATTTATCTTCAGTTGTTTCTTCGTTTGAGTCCAGGTTTCTGACGAAATGGCCTTGGATTCTTGGCTTTAACCGATCGATTCTGAGAGGATTCTTCTCAACCGGTTTTCAACCTCTTGATTTTGCCCTGATTTACTGAGTACGAATTAATTCTGATTTAATTCAGAATTTTGGTGGGCTTTGGGCTCATTTCTCTTCATCTCCTTAAAGAATGGGCCTGCAAATAAATTAAGCAATTAATTAAGACAATGCAAAGTTTTATTCTAGAATAAGTATGGAAATATGATACTAAATATGCAACATTAGCGACCAATCACACCCCCATACCTATCTTTTGCTCGTCCTCGAGCAAAACAACTAAAACTATACTAAGGATTATTAGACCACTTTCGCAGGTCATGCGATTGCACTGAGCATGTGCAACAAGCCGTTAAACTCTAGGTTTCCCCTAGAGGACGAGTTTTGTCTCGTGCGGGTTTTCAGCGGATAACACCCACAAAATCCATAAAGAAAGGGAAACAAAGAGTTAGTATTTTCGAAAAGCATTTTGAAAGAGAAAAATATTTGAAATATAATTGTAAGATTTAAGCAATCTATAAGTTATAGGAAAGCTGAATTTTTCATTCCTAAACTTAGTCTCTATTCAAAAATTTGTTATCAATTAAAGTAAGGACTCAAATTGTACTTCTCATCTAGTCTATTACTTTACCCTAAGTCATATGCACTTGTGACTGTGAAACTTTTGACTAAGGGTTCATTAACTCTAACTCTTATGCCTTATTTATTTATATAAATATATATTTTTTGTGGTATTATTCCTTAGTTCTATTAGGCTTTCTAATTTGCCCATGTAACGAGCCTTTAATCGATGACTCCCAAACCAAACGGTCTTAGGGCACCGGGTGAGAAAACACCCCAAGGACTTAAGGACTCGAGCAAACAAGGCCACAAAACTAAGGTTTTATTATATGGACCCCTTTTAGGCGTGAAACTTATGCTTTATTAGGCACAAATACCCAGCTTAATCAGAGGGTTATATATATATATATATATATTAATATATATATATATATATATATATATATATATATATATATATATATATATATATATATATATATATATATATATATTTCAAACTTATCTAATCATATTTCGCATAAATACTAAGGCTTGCTTAGGCCAAAACACCTAGCTAATCAATAATTAGATTTGTTTATCTTTTTTTCTTTTTTTTCAAACTTATCTAACCATCTTTCGCATAAATACTAAGGCTTGCTTAGGCCAAAGCACCTAGCTAATCAATAATTAGATTTGTTTATCTTTTTTTCTTTTTTTTCTTTTTTATAAGGCATAGGAATCTTGTTTTTGAACCCTAAGTGTGTAAGTGTACGAAGTGTGCATATTTCATAAGGTAAAGATCAAAACTAAATTACTTTGACAAATTTTCTTCCTAACCCTAAAAATCAAAACAAATAATCTTATTTTGACCAAGTATAAGAAATCCTAATTTGGATTTTCTGTTCCTTAAAATTAACTTAATTTCTTACAAAAAATATGTCAAAGTATTGTTTCTATTTTCAAAAAGTTTTTAAAAAGTAAATAAAATGTTAATAAATTTTTTTTTATAATAAAAAGAAAAAACTAAGTTATGTTAGACCCTCCCCCACACCTATCTCATGCATTGTCCTCAATGTATGAATTAATGCATAGATGCATGAAAAAGAAGAAAGGGAAGGAAAATGTTACCTTAAGGTGGTGGTTCCGGTGGTGGTCTGATTGGTCCACGAAATGCGGCCCAATCAACTTTTCGTTGGGTTCGGAGGAACCACCAGAATTTTCTTTAATATAACCCATTAAGATTGTGTATCCCTGAAGGATTTTTATTAAGTATTTGACCCCATCTAATTTCCAAATTCCATAATTGATTTCGGAGTCAAATGTGTCAATCACCTCGTCCCAAAATGGAGTGTGAAAAGATAGAATGATTGACTGGACTTAGAAAGTACAGGAACTAATAACGACTCAAGAAGATGACTTAAGTCAAGTAAAGGCTCAGGAGTCGAGATTGGTTCAGGAAGTGGGTCCAAGTCAAGAAGTTGAAACTCAAGTCCACATGTATTTTCTATCAATGGAATGTGACTTAATATTGGTGATTCAAGTTCAAGAATGATGGGTGGGGGAATCAAAACTGACTCTAAAATATTACTCAAGTTTGGTAACAAAACAGGAGTCAATATTGATTCAGAAAGTTGAACTGGATCACAGATTTGAGAATCTAGGTCACATATCTCATTGAGTTCAATATCAAAAAAATGAGAACTTGCAATTGTCAATAGGATTTTCAAAAGTGTAAAATTGGTCAAGTTCAATATGTTCATCAAAAATAGGTGATTCAATTTCATTATGAATTGGCACAGGATTCAATGTTGACTCAGGAAAAGATTGAAATCAGGTGAAGACACCGGAGTCATTATTGAATCAGGAAGTAAAATTGAATCACTAAGTGAGATTATGATCATATTCATTTCAAGTTCGATT